>JAWPHD010013942.1:0-64690 GCA_037043455.1 Cyrtodaria siliqua | reverse complement strand
CCGTAGGATAACTCGTATATTATATATTCGAAGATATTAAAAAAGAGTATGAAAATGGACCTTTGGAAACGGCCGAGCACGACACGTACGAAATATTGCAGTCTCGGTTTGATTGGGACTGTTCATGAGCGGTAGTGAAATATGCTAGCTACCGCTCACGCTCTCTAGCCCCGGGTTGAGCAGAACTCAATATTCATAAAATCTATGGTACACAATTTTAACCATCCCGAAGATGGCATGCATACGGCGGTGGACATGGAGTTATATGCTTCCCCATGTCGTACGGCGTATGGTCCCAGTATCTAATAAAATTAAATGCCCATAAGAGCGAAATAAACATAATGGAATTTAGTTGGGAGCAGCGGTTATGAAGCCTGCGTATCACAAGTAACAGCCAAAAGACTAAATTAAAAGCAGACAAGTCGAACGGGAAACATGCTTTTGTTGCCTTTGAAGTTTTACTCGAGTTTTGTTTAAAAAAAAACTGAATGATTGCTATGTACCTTTATTTTTGTGTGCTCGAACTCTTTCCTGTAAAACGGCTTATTTCGTGAACAACATCAAAAGTAAAAGTAGCATGGGACTTTGTAATGAAGAGTTTGCACCTTAAAAACTAAAAGCGAAATTTAAATGGAATATTTTTGTTAAGGAATAAACACTTTTCGTTCTTTGTACTTCATTGATTCTTTGTATTTATTTAAAGACTTGTGTGTCTCTTTACATACACACAAACGAGTGAATATCCTTTGCTCATTTCAGCAAATTGCTTTAGATGTTGAGTTGGTCGGCATTATAATGATGCCATTAGTTTCTCAGCAGTCAGTTATTTCTGATATATAAACATGATATGGGAGCAAAAATATAACATCCGATGTAACCAAACATTGTCGAAATTAAAGCACGCTACGTACATTGTGTCTCTGTATGATACTTTACTGTTATAGGGCATCGAACTTATGCACGCTTACCATTTGCTCTTTTAAATAACTATTGCATTGTCCTTTTATAATAAACAATATATTATAAAAAAACTCTGAGCACGGATATAGATGAGCATACACAAGTCAATGTTATATAGTATGATCTAGTAGGGAATATAGATATAAAAATCGAACAGGAAAAGCAGAATTCAAGGACGACAGTCAAACACACACAGAAACAAAGAACAAATTTAAAGATGAATAAAAGGCCAAATAAGATATCACAAACAAACACAAAAGGGTTGACAATAGGGCTACCGCCTGTTAACAGTCAGTGGCAAGAAAGGCCGCTGGGTGTTTAAACCAGAATGAAATATTATTATACATTTTAAGGGTCAGTTATATACGTTCCAAAGTTGCGTCGTAAACTGTCTGGAAGTTTATACACAAGCAGTATAGTTACACATGAAAGAGAAATTAAAGTTTGAGTATATTTCTTCCACCTCAGGGCCCATGGTGTTAGAGCCAGACATATTCGTGGTGTTGCACGCCATTATCTTACGGAAATTCATAACGTTCATGAGGTTTAAAAGGAGATGTGGTAACAGACGGGCAGACAGACGTAAACATAAAAGGGCAGTTGGACATATAGAGGCGTTAGTAAAGTCCCCTAACACTTTCAATAGCTTGTGGGTATTAATGTATTAATTACAACAAAACATACACGTTACGTTAAGCTATGCAGAACTGTAGTTGTCATATACATGTATTGCTGTTATTTACATTTTTTTTACATTTTTTGCAAAGGATAATGGCATAGTCTTTACATCAACTGACTTTATTTAATACTCTGATGCAGAACTGTCAATGCATTTGCCCAACGTTTTTAAAAATATATGAATATGTGACTGATTGTGACTACGACCATGCGCAGAGGACAAATGTAAACGTCTTTTATTCAATAATTGACTTTACGGCGAATCCGCATTTACCAGATACCGTGTCTACATTTCTAGCGGAATAAGTGCCTGCATTAATTGACTTTGTGTGAGATTTTCATTTTATCTGACATATTATTTGCATTGTCTAGTTTGAGCAGAACTAACATTAGTGGCAAGCCCAGGTTTTCTGTAATTTTTTTTTCAATTACACCGTGTTGTTCTCTTGTCATTTCTCTCTCTACTACTCTGTGGTGTATACTTTTATGTCAGAATATGTATACATAATATCCCTAACAATCAACAGAACATCAACTGCATTTCACTGGTATTGTTGTGAAGTCGCATTAAGAAAGATCACAGCATAGCATATAGAACTGAGATCTAGAAAAACAAATATAGATATAAAAGAAGAACAGGAAATTAATGTAGCATTCAAGGACCACAGTCAACCACAAACACGCAAAGAAACTAAAACTAATTACACAGATAAATAAAAGGCAAGATATGACATAAAAAACTTGAACGGATTGACAATAGGGCTACCGCTTTGAAATGGTCAGTGGCGAAAAATACCGTTTGGTGATGAAATAGGTTCTAGGATTCACCAACCTCAATCTCTCTATATATATGTTTCTCTAAGGTATTCAGATTTCCTTTTAATAACTCGTAGTGTGCCATTTCACTGGATTTTTTTAACATGACGTAGACAAGTTGAGATGTTCAAAAAGCATGTTATAATTTCCAATGTTGATTGTAGTTGGTTAAATCATATATCCTTGACGTAATGGTTAATGCATGTAACAACCAATTAAATGGTTAGCACAATCCACATCTTAAACATGACTTAGTGGATATAAAATAAAGTCTGAACAGAGGATCTTTTCACTTGGAAGCATCGAACACGAACAAGTGGTATTTTGTTCAAGACACACTGATTTGACTCAAATATCACATAGGACCAGCAAGTAACAACAATACTGATTTTCACTTAGGACGAACGTTTATAGCCGCAAGACATAACTACACAAATGCTAGTGTGAATGTCTGCACATACTGAAAAACCACGACAACAAACAAGACAGAAAAGTAGTAGACTAGGTTTGTTTGTACTTAATAATCATCAGATAACTGCACATCATAACAGTATATCAACACATGCACGTATAATAATTGCGTATTTTCATTCTATGACTTAATTAATTATTAACTATTGTTTATTATATGTTCTAACCGAGTATTGTTCACAAGGTTTCCACATTTTCAAACACACAACGTCTATTGTCTATGTTACGATATGTTGATATACCTACAGGATAAAACTATACCTTTTTAAAATACAATGAACCACTCTCACGTTCTTAACAAATGTTCTGAGTCTATGTCGTGAAAACATAGATCATGGGAAATTATAAAGCACTAGCATCCAACCAGTGTCTATACAGATATGACATTGTTGAACTAGTTATAAACGACGGAGCTTATGCTACATTTTATGACTAGAAATATGATTAAATGTCAAAGCCAGATAAAATAATGTATTGTCATTGACTGATAAAATAAGACAAATTGCGGTTCCATTGAACTTTCTTTGTGAATTTATTTTAACTTAAGTGATAGTTAGCATTCAAAATATCTGTGCATTGTATTAAACCGGAACGAGAAGAAAATGAAACAGAGAAGAGAACAATGTTTGGTTAGATAATTTATTGGATTGTTGAAGTTATTTAACCAGTGATATAATTAACTTGCTACTAAAAACATTATGAATCTCATGTATAACGGTTAAAATACTCCTAACTGAACATATGGACAGAAAGTTCAATATCGCTTTTATAACGGTTAAAATACTCCTAACTGAACATATGGACAGAAAGTTCAATATCGCTTTTATAAAACGCTAACGCGTTTTTTAACAATTGCATACATAATTTCGTCATAATAAGAACATACTTTTATTTTGATGTAGAAAAATAACGTTGATTGGCTGCTATGTAGAATTTGGTGAAACTTCACAGGAAGCATTCTTACATGGTCGTGGATGTTAAATTCAAAGTGAAATGGTATAATGCACATTTAATAAGAAATTTTAGTTCATATATAATTACATATTTTCATATATGCTTACATCAATGTAAATAACATTGAACTACTGTTAGTAATTTGTCCCTTTAGTTCATTTCTCACTTGCAAGCCTTCATGAGAGCAACAAACTCCTACCAAAAATAACTTAAGTAAATGGAATAACCTTCACTTACTTTATTTTATGTGACTGAAATGGCGTAATAGGGTAGGTGTGAGTCATGGACGTATTTTCTAGTTATACTTGTTTCTTTGTAGGATTACACAGTTCGCTACAATCTTAATAGAAAAAGCAACACACGATTTTTATGAAGATTGTAAAAACGTTTACCTTATATATATATATATTTATCATATATAGGGAGAACTATTTGTGAACTACCGAGGACAGACAACCTTCGGACGAACTACGACAGGGCGCCTAGCTATGACGAGATACACAGAAATCAAGCGTATGCATTCACTCCTTAAAACAGGTAGCTGCATCACACGTTGATGGACTGTATCTCTACATCATAACACACTCGTTTGGAGGCACAATTAACATATAGACGCATACATACATACAATTATAGCTCATATGAGTGGGCCACATTTAAGCATTCAGCCACACACAACTATATTGAGACAGTGACAATGAAAGGTGCCGGATCTTGTGGATACTGTGAATTCAGTAAATGTAATAAAGGGAGAGAATTTGAAATCACTTCGGCAACTTTCGAAATTGGGGTCTCGTAAGAGATTCACGTTCACAAGGCAGAAATATATATAGGGAGAAATTTTTGTGAACTACCAAGGACAGACAACCTTCGGACGAACTACGGCAGGGCGCCTAGCTATGACGAGATACATAGAAATTAAGCGTATGCATTCACTCCTTAAAAAAGGTAGCTGCAACACACGTTGATGAACTGTATCTATACATCATAACACACTCGTCTGGAGGCACAATTAACATATAGACGCATACATACATACAATTATAGCTCATATGAGTGGGCCACATTTAAGCATTCAACCACACACAACTATATTGAGACAGTGACAATGAAAGGTGCCGGATCTTGGGGATACTGTGATCATTATATTTATCATATATATACGCATTTCGGCCCGCAATATGCACAAAATTACCCTACAATAAGCTCTCGAGAATTGAGCCATATCATAAATGCGGTCCGATAAGCCAAATTTAGATCATGTGACCGGGACGAAAATGCATATCCATATTGGCCCGGTCACCTGACCGTTCTTGGCCCGGTCACCTGACAGTTATTGGACCGTCAAATACAAATATATACATATATATATATTATTTTTTGTTTGACTGTATTACTTTGAACAGAACACATCAGGTTAACAGACTTATCAAATTAATATAGTTTTTTCCCCAGAAATACATATAGATAGAGGATCTTAGATAAGTGCATGTTTCAAATTGAATTTATTAAATGAATTGCATAAACTGATGTGAAGCAAGGCTATGCCGAGCATCACATTGAATTTATATGACGAATTTAATAAATGCAATATTAAACAGGTATGCATGTGAGATTCTATTTAAAAAGCCTCACAAGGAACATTTTTATGGCAGCTCCCTTGTAGCTTCCTATACAAAACGTTGTCGGTGGATGACGGTGGATGACGTATGTTTGTATGATGACGCCGTATGTTCACTCGTTTTTCTCCGTGCGTAGCCGAACAACGGAACTACGTTGTCGATTTCCATAATCCGATATCTTAAACGGTTAGGAAATTTGACTAGGAAAGTTTGGTTCACACTGAACTAAACGCAAAAAACAGATCGATGAATCGACCTTCATTTGCGTATTTATTTCACTAGTGTAATATGATAAATACAGCATGGCTTTATTATTAGTCTTGTACTTGTAATACGCAGGCTTCATAACCGCTGCTCCCAACTAAATTCCATTATTTTTATTTCGCTCTTCAGGGCATTTAATTTTATTAGATACTGGGACCATACGCCGTACGACATGGGGAAGAAATATACTCCATGTCCACCGCCATATGCATGCCATCTTCGGGATGGTTAAAATGTTGTATTATTGATTTTATGAATATTGAGTTCTGCTCAACCCATATTTCACTACCGTTCGTGAACAGTCTCAATCAAACCGAGACTGCAATAATTTGTATATGTCGTGTTCGGCCGTTTCCAAAGGTCCACTCTCATACTCTTTTATTACACTACCACACCAGAAGTTATGTGACATATATATTTTCTTCGTAAATCTCGATACAGTTTGAACAGTTTGAATTCTAAAACAAAATGAAATACTCGCATCTTCCCACCCGTTAAAAGAAAAACAGAATCGTTCATTTACGCACTTCTTATGTATTATGCCAAGACACTTTGTATAGATAAATGAACTGTTACGAAGTTGTTGTTGAGAGGTTTGCGCAGATATTTCTAAATTCGAATGACCAATTCTATGTAAACCATTTCAAAACAACGTTTTTATTGAGCTATTAAGAGCATCCTTTTAAACTTCAAGATTTGGATATTCGCTTCATAGTACCATTTTGTGATTCATTTACAGAATTAATTCGATTCTGAAAGTATCTGTGTAAATATTTCGCTCACTGAACAAACCTACAGAGTGTTTGTAACATAAATCTGAAACAAATAACATTGTCGCAACACATATGTTTTAAATATGTGAACATGTTTGGTTAATGTGTTGTTAAGCATTGTTGTTTTTCATAAACTGTTACTGGCCATTAAGAGTGGTATATTCGGTTTATTTCTTGTCATCGGCCATTTAAACAAGTTCACTACTGGCCATTTGTATAAAGGCGGTTAAATTTAACCAAGCATGCTTTGTGGTGGACCCATTTATTAACTAGTTAGTCACTATGCTTTCCTCTTTAGTTGTGCCATGACCGGACAAATGTGGACCCCTGATGCTACCTAAAGCCCAAAAGGACGGTGACGTTCAATGTTTGTCTGTAATCTTGTCTTGTCGTGCCCTCAATGGTTTATTTTCTTGTTGCTCTGGCTTCTGCCAAGTCATTGATTACCTTCTTGTGGCTTTCTAGGCTATTGTATTCTTTTGTATTTATGTATACACCAGCATCTTTGTGTTTTACTTATATGCCTATTAATGCTACTTTGTTGGTTAGAGAATAGTTCAAGGCGGGAATTTCTTTATTTACACTGTCCCGTTTTATTGGGATGACAGTAGGACAAGTGTGAGTTTTGGTGCACCCTAGAACCTGGTTAAAGCCCCCAGCGGCCTTTTTTAAAACTGACAGTCCCTAGGCGGTAGCCTTATTGTCAAGCCTTTTTGTGTTTGTGACGTCATATGCCCTTATTCTTTATTTACATTGCCATTCATGTTTGTCTTTTTGCGTGGTTTTGGGTTTACTGTGTTCTGTGAAAGCTATATTTTATATTCGACTTTCATACTTATGTTTAGTTGAGTTGTTGTCATTGACCATTTTAACAAGTTCGCTTTTTGCTGCTCACCATTTAAATAAATAATGGTGTTTTAGTTTAATTGTTTCATTGACTATTTAAACAATTTGATTTATTGTCATTGATCATTCTTCCAGTGAAAGTACTTACATTGAATTCGTCATTGACAAAATATCAAACAGGAAATATCGTTCATAAATAGTGTCAATTAAACCGAGATTGCACTCTTTCATATTTATCGTGTTCGGCCGTTTACATAGGTCCGCTCTCATACTCTTTTAATTCATGTATCTACTTTTATTGTTTACAAATCAAAACTAAAGAAGACGTTGCCGTACATTCGGAATCACTGTAAGAAAAGTGCGAATCGAGTCTGAGTTTGTAAACACGCTAGTTTGTAGACTGGTTCAGTTGCATCACGGTATTGAATTGACATTGGAAATGTAAACAATCGCAGTATATTTACGATTTTTCAATTGTTTCTAAAGTTAAATTACATTTTCTTCACTGCTTTAATCTCTGATAACTTTGACGACATGTTTTAAATTTTTAAATATACGGTATATGGTGTTATTACATTTCTTCTAAATATATTTGTCTAAATGCTGTATCCTTTACACTGGTTGTGTGAACTGATATTCTATAGCAGTATGTGCCGAAATTTTATTTATTTTTTGTCTTAAATGTTCATATTCATTTTACTGGAATCTAAACAAGTTTGTAGATGTATATGCGCTGGTTTGTTGAAGTTACGTTTACGTTTGTCGATGGTATGATTTCTATAAGCGCTAGTTTTTCGATGCTTTTAGGGATTTTTTAAAACTGTAATTTTTCTTTTATTTTCCTGTAGTATTTATTATTTAGACTAACAGTAACCATGTAGTATTTAACTATAGTTAGAGTTTTGTGAATCTTTACACTTCACTTATTTGATTTCTCATCAGGACTACATTTTCGATGTTACTACTTAACAAAAGAAACAGAAACATATGACAGTATCGTACACCACATACATATGGACATCTAAATTTAAGCTTCAAATGAAAGTCTCTAACACCAAATACCTGTCAAAGCATTTCGATTTGTTTCTTGATAAAATCGTCAGAGATGGAAGGGCGTTTATTCCATTATCGCATACTGAATCCATAAAGGTAATTGAATTTTCCTCCATTGGGAATAGCGAACTATACTGAACCAAACAGCTAACGCACCAGAAGACAATACCTTTAATATCTTAATAATAACAATCAATAAATCAAAACAAATTTCATTCTGAACCAGACAAACATCTTGTCAATAACGATTGTAAATTTAAAATATCATTTAAATCACTTGTCTCCAACGATATCAGTCGGCATATAATAAGCTCATGCTTTTAACGTATTGTCTACTGGTGCGTTAGCCGTTTAGTACAGTATATATGTTGCTGTAACCGAGTGTCCATTAAACGATGTCACTGACCTTGATAACACAACAGCGAAAACATTTTAAAATAAAAAATAAACCCAAGATTCATACAGATGCTGACATATGTATTGCATATATTACTGACAAAACACATGATGTTGCAAATGATGTTATTCAGGGTTTGACTGATATGTTACCCTCTGCAACGGAATCTGAAGATGGTTAATTGTCGGAATGGAAGATGTTTTATTTTCGAGGATCGCTTCCAGGAAAAAGACCTAGCCTTGAGATTGGTTATGAACGTGGCAATCTGGTTGTGTTGTGTTGTGTGTCATTTCTTGTGCAATGAGGTATGATGGCACTGTAAACCTATTTTGAGACCGATAAACGGTTGTTTATAGGTAATTTCTTACGGTTTATGTCAGGTTTGAAAAATAAAGGACATCATTTATTATTACTTTTGCCTTCTTGTTTGTCTGTTTGCATGTTTGTTTCAGTGTTTGGTGGTTGCCTGTCCTCCTTGAATGCTACTTCCCTGTCCGATCTTTTTATATTTATTTTTACATAAATCATAACTCGAAAACTACAGCCGGGAGCACCAGGGGGCACGAGGAGGGCCCGTCCATTCCACCCCCAATGTTCAGGGTTAGTGCTCAAAAAGTACTTGTTTTCCCTATACAATGTTGTATATTTTGGTGTAATTGAGCGTGGACAACCCTTTTTTCGTCTTTTTTGCTTGTCAAAAGTTTTGGGAATAGGTTTGATCCCCCATAAATTGTTTGGCCCCGCAATAATTGAAACATGCTAGTTTTGATTGTCAAATATTTCCCCCCACCCCCACCAATAATTGAAACGCTCCTACGTCAGGGACAGTCCGAGCCTATATCGAAAATAAAATGTACATTTCCTAGTAAAGACATTTTTTATTAAAAATATAATAAGGCCATGGATAATTGCACCACTTTTCGAAACAGTTCCAAAAACCGTGAATGAGTCAACATCAGTTACACGTGTTGACCTTAAGAAATTAAACTGAGGCGGAAAATCTGGTAACATTAACTGTTTTGGTTACGAAAAAAAACATTGATGGAAAGGCAAGATCGACTTGACGATGCAATTGATACTTTGCAAGAAATGAAAATTGAAATTGATCTGGTCAAAACGATTGTCAACAATTCCAAGAAATCTACACAGAATTTTATTTCATCAACCAATTGTATAACAAATATATATATAATTAGTTAAGTATTGCTGAATTTCTATTAACTATAATTTACTGTATTTAATTATCAATATACTCAAGATATGTGAATATGGTTATTTAAATGTTCCTCTTAAATAAACATTGATATATTCATGCATAACAATGAACTCTGAACGTTATCCTTTTTGTCATTCATGCTTTGGAACACAAACACAATAATATAGAGATGACCCTTATTTTTTTATACTTTAATGAAATATGAAGTGTGTAAGGAAAACTGTTTAACTCAACAAAATCAATTAACCACAGAACAAAACATGAACGGGGGAATAGGCAAACGGCTGAGCGACACATTACATCCTCTGACAACTTTCGTTAATATATATATAAAAATCGAACAGGAAACGCAGCATTTAAAGGATGACAGTCAATCAAAAACACGCACAGAAACAAAGAATAAATTCACAGATGAATAAAAAGCCAAATAAGACATCACAAACACAAAAGGGTTGACAATAGGGCTACCACCTTGGAACAGGTCAGTGGCAAAAAAAGGCCGCTGGGGGTGTAAACCAGGTTCTAGGGTGCACCAAACCTCACACTTACCCAATAAAACGGGACAGTGTAAATAAAGAAATCCCCGCCATGAATTATTCTCTAACCAACAAGGCAGCATTAATAGGCAATATAAGTAAAACACAAAGATGCTCATGTATATATAAATACAAAACAAACAATAGAATAGAAAGCCAAAAAGAAGGTACTCATTGACTTGACAGATGCCAGAGCAAAAAGAGACTAAACCATAGAGGGCGCGACAGGTGTTATATGAATAAAATGAATAAAAAGTTAGTTTTGACCGACCGGTACTTTGATATTAACGAATAGTTGAGCTAAATGGCAATATTTACCATATAAGAAAAGGCGCTAAGCTGAATCAAACCAGCGCCTCTACATCGCAAAAATAGCGCTTACCTTCAACAAACACTCGCTTTAATAATTGTTGACATCTACAAACCAAATCAGACAACATATATATTTTGGCTTTAACATTTGATGTTGAGTTTAAAATCTATCAGAAACAAATTAAAACACAATTCATCTGATCCAACAAATGTATTTTGATGCAATATTAGGCGGTAAAGTAGATATATATACGTCATTGCCGTATATACTGCCTGATAACATCAAACACAGATGTCCACGCCGTAATCTCGATGTGTCACTTGAAAGTATCGTGCACTGTGTACATGTAAAACACAGACATGCAGTGTACAGTGTCACCGAGAATAAGTTTGTAAAACCTCCTATTTGTCAAGTATGGGTTTCCACATTTACAGACCATTATATGTCTGTCTACAAACTAGCGTGTTAATATCTACAGACTCAAATTCGATTCGCACTTTACCTACAGTGGGAACATAAATACTGGTTCCCAGCGTTACATCGTATAGCGGGGAACCTATGTCTTAGATGTAACGTGTTATAAATAGAAACTTGTTCGACCAGTTATACACGGGTATTAATAGACGAGTATATAGGAACAGGGGCGTTGTTGAACATCAGTTTTATAGAGTATTTTCATCGAGACTGACGTTAGCATTCAAGCTTGACAATGGACACGTCGTCAATGGAACGTTTGGTTGAGGAAAAAGTTACTTCCACCCTATGCGACCAGATTGAAGGAGATTGGCAGCATGTTTAATCAGATAAGTGCCTCTAGTAATAATTTACAAATCGCTAAGATTTCAAGCGTCATTTCAAATAAAAAAATTAAAAGAAAGAGTATTGAGGAACAATTTAGCCATAATCTCAAAGTTCAGATAAAATTGGATGAGCCGGATTCAAATTTAAAATCGGGAAAGTTCGACGAGAGCAGCTTTATAATAGCGGAAAGTAGTAATTTTACTATAAACGTTTAATACGTTCTTTACAAAAACGAGGTATGAATACTTTTACAATTTTGCATTGTTTTCATATCTTGTATGTTTACTATTGTCGGATTTCGAATCAGGATATCACGTGTAAAACTATCAACACGTGTAGAACAATGGTCAGGTATTTAAAGAGCATTGTAAACTTGTCAAAGTGAGCGGTTTTTACAATATTTTCAAAGCGGACTGGCTATCGAATATTATAGATAACAGTAATAAATCGCTATGCACAGTTCGGCACGAGAAAATTGTCTTTATTTATAATCTGTTGTATAAAATTGCCGGTAGAAATCATGACTAGCGGAAAATCACACTTTACTTGTTGCAAAGTGATTACTTTTTTAGACGATGGTATAGGTGGTCTCGTACAGAATGATTTGGCAGTAAGTACAAGTTCTTTTGTCGAAGAAACCTTTTGTGATTTTGGATTTTTGTTAGCAGACGAAAAACGTTGTTGGTTACCTAGTCAGAATGGTAGGGTTATGTCATTGATGTGTATTATAATGTTTTATACATAACGGATTCAAGAATCGTAAATATAGAAAAGTCTTTGAGGTCCATTTTATATCAAACAAAAATGGACAGATTCAATGTAGGAAACATGAAGAGTCTTACTTCTATTGTTGGAAAAATCATATCTTTGCAAAGCGTGCTAGGACGCAAGGTAAGATTGAGGACAAGAGAAATGTATACTTGTATTATGACCAGAGCCAGTTGGAATGCACCTGTTCAAGTAAGTGCAGAAGCGATTTCAGAAATGGAATTTTGGAGAAATAACGTGAGGGCTATCAACAAAAATGGAAAAGTTTTCAAAAACATGGCTATTTGCACACATAGCATATTTGTTGACGCTAACGATGAAGGATACGGTGGTTTCTTAGAGATGCCTGATTCCAAAGAGAATAAGTATGTGTTCCCGGCAGCGAGTATGCGCTCCCGAAAGTGAGCAAGTATGTGCTTCCGGAAGTGGGCAAGTATGTGCTCCCGGAAGTGAGCAAGTATACGCTCCCGGAAGGGAGAAAAGTTAGAAAATCCGAAATGATTAATAATAGTTTACTTGAAGTGAGTCATAATAGTGCTGAAAGCATGCACTCAAACATATTCACTGAAGATAGTGGTATGTTGTCGCCGGAAGGTGATAGCATGGGTTATTCACGGTCACCGGAAGTTGATTCCGAAATTGTTTTCGGAAGTAAGCTTGTTGCTTCATAACGTAAAATATTCTCATTTGATTAAATGAGACGTAAGGTATGTTACCGGTTATAACCTTTTCAAAAAGAGACGCATTGTAAATTTAAGTACCGAAGTGATCGGCGAATGGAACGCCATAGAAAAGGTACAAAGTTCGACTCGGGATGGTTAAAATTTTGTTCTATTGATTTTATGAATATTGAGTTCTGCTCAACGCGGGGCTAGAGGGCGTGAGCGGTAGCTAGCATATTTCACTACCGCTGATGAACAGTCTCAATCGAAACGAGACTGCAATATTTCGTATGTGTCGTGCTCGGCCGTTTCCAAAGGTCCATTATCATACTCTTTTTTATAGCATAGTAGCGTTGCTTGGGCAGTGTGGCGGCAGTAAAACGTCTCCCCGCGCTTGCAATCAGTACTGTTATTCATTCGATCTTTGGAGATCGCTGATCCCGATATTAATATTTAGTTATCGGTGGTACATTTTCAATTTCTTTTGTTTTCTTACTTAGTTTTTATTCGGTGGTTCCACTACTCCGGCCGATAAAAGGTTCTGGGTATTGTTTAACCACTCATAGGATATATTGTCTGCTTTTTGATACGCAGGCTTCATAACCGCTGCTCCCAACTAAAATATATTATGTTTATTTCGCTCTTCAGGGCATTTCATTTTATTAGATACTGGGACCATACGCCTTACGACATGGGTAAGTAGTACACTCCATGTCCACCGCCATATGCATGCCATCTTCGGGATAGTTAAAATGTTGTGCTATTGATTTTATGAATATTGCGTTCTGCTCAACCCGGGGCTAGAGGGCGTGAGCGGCAGCTAGCATATTTCACTACTGCTCATGAACAGTCTGAATCAAACCGAGACTGCAATATTTCGTATGTGTCCCGCTCGGCCGTTTCCAAAGGTCCATTATCATACTCCTTTTTGGAGAGAAACTGAAGCAGTTAGCAGGGTGATAAAAGGTAACTTACAGTTTTTAAAAAATAATTGTGTAAATGTGTTTTCTGACAATAACAATTTTAAATCCGTTTTGTTAAATGGTAGTAAAAAGAAAAATATCCAAAATACAGTTTTAGATTTGAATAATGTATGTGAGAAAGAAAATATATCACTGTGTCCGGAATGGATTCCCAGGGCTTATAATAAACAAGCAGATTATCTGAGTCGTTGTAAAAATAGTGATGACTGGGAAATTAAAACAGATATTTATGATGAAATTGATTCCGATTGGGGTCCTCATACTATAGACCGTTTTGCGTCCCATTTAAACAGTAAATGCTCGAAGTTTAATTCTCGTTGTTGGGTACCAGGTACGAGCGGCATTGATGCTTTATCTCAAAACTGGGAACATGAAGTAAATTGGCCTGTGCCACCACCGAGGTTAATTGTAGATTGCTTGAACAAGGTAGAGAAAAGCAACCTCGTATGTACATTAGTAATTCCAAAATGGGAAAGCGCGCCATTTTGACCAATACTCATTCAGAGAGATGGTAATTACAAAAATTATGTTAAGAAAATTAAAAAAAATTCTAGATGAAATGTTGTTAAAGTCGGTCATGGAAATAATGGTATTTTCGGTAAAGAACCATTGTCATTTGATATGTTAGCACTATAGATAAGAAGTTGAAGTGACATACATGTACAATACGTTGTAAAGATAAGTTGTTAGTTCGAGTTACGTTAATGTATAAACATTTTTTTCAGGTATTGGCTTAAAAGACGGCCTAAAACGGAAAATGCAGGATGTCGGTGTACATAGTATTGATGCGAATTCAATGTCGGGCAATATGGCAGGATATCTGTTACAATCTCGAGCAAGTTCTACAGTTACAAAGTACAACAATTGTTTTAAACTATTTGAAGATTACTGTGTCAACAACTTACTGATAGCTCAGCCAGCTCAACCGATTTTCGTGGCATTTATTGGACCAAAACAAATCGTTCAGCGTTATTTCTTCGGCTGTCTATGCCATCAAATGGGTACACAACTTAATGACAATCCAGCTCCTACGGAAAGTAACATTGTACATAATTTGTTTGAAACGGCAAAACGGAAGCAGTCGGCTCCAGTGACGAGGAAGCACGTACTGGACTCCGAGAGGTTACAAACATTGTGTTCCTTTTACGAGCATACGACAGATGTTATTGATCTTAGAGATTTAACCATGATTATGCTAGGATATGCAGGTTTCTTGCGTGTTAATGAAATAAGCAATTTGTTATGCAATGATGTTGAATTTTGTAATGAACATATCAAGGTCAAGATAAGGGGGAGCAAGACCAACGTATATAGGTCCGGTAACGAAGTGCTGATCGCAAAAGGTTGTTCTGTAGCATGTCCTTATTCAATGCTTAAACGAAATATGGCCGTTGCCGGTTTGTCCGATAGTTCTGATCATGTTTTATTGAAACCTGCTTTCAGATCTAAGGGTAATTGTTCACTCATAAATAAAAATAAGAAATTGTGTTACACCAGGGCTAGAGAGTGTCTAGCAAAAAAGGTTAAAGGTTGTTGCACCACATTTAAAATTGGGTACGCATTCTCTTAGAGCAAGCGGTTCTACAACTGTCGCTAATGCGGTAGCTGTTTTGATAGATGCCTGAAAAGGCACGGTCGTTGGAAGACGAACCTTTCGAAGGATGGTTACATTAAAGATTCTGTTGAAAAGCGGTTATTGGTAAACAAAGTCTTGAATCTATGATAAGATTTATAATTCATTAAGCTAATAGCCTAAGACAGAAGTTGGATTGAATTTGAATGCATATCTTATTCTTTCTAAACTGTGTTGATCTATAAAATTCGCTCAATGATCGCAAAACAGAATTTTGTTGTTTTATATTAGAGTTAAATTAAGACGTACTGGTTCCCAGCGTTACATCGTATAGCGGGGAACCTATGTCTTAGATGTAACGTGTTGGTTCGACCAGTTATACACGGGTATTAAAAGACGCGTATATAAGAACAGGGGCTTTGTTGAATATCAGTTATATCGAGTATTTTCATCGAGACTGACGTTTGCATTCAAATTCAATGTTTTCTTATTAGATGAAAACTGAATTTCATAAACGTTTTGTCATAACATATTTCTGTATGATCATATTTGCATGTTTGAACAAGGTCCGTAGTTTCAATGTTCCGAAGAATACAACTACTTAGTAGTCTGAGCGTGTCACGGATTCTATGTTTCCTCTCAAAAGAGAAAAGAAGAAGGGGTTGTATGCAGGCGGCTCGTATTCTCTTGACGAGTATACTTTGTTTTGTATCACGGATATTTAAATTATTGGAATTCCGTAAAGTAGTAAACTGTTTTGAACGTAACATGTTAACATTTATGTTATGAGAGCATATACATATATATATAAATATTCGAAAAGACTATTTACATGAATAGTAATGAGACGTTTTATGTACTATTACATTAACAATAAACCACACTATTGTAGTGTATCTCTAACCAAGTCTCAAAATAAAATCCGCTCGATGGTCGCAAAACAGAGTTTTGTTGTTTTATATTAGAGTTAAGTTAAGACATACAATTTCCTGCGTAAGTAGTGTTTCATGTCAAGAAGACAATAAAGGCACGGAATAGTTATTTGCATTCGTGCCTTTATGTAAGCCTTTCGTTGTTTGCAGACGACAACTAATTAAGGATGTACTTTTAGACTCTTCTTTCTAGGGTTTTCAAGAAAGAGAATTAACGGAAGTATACTGTCGTTTTCTCCTTTATGATTAGATATTTCGCTAGTGATCCTTGAATGGTAGCATCTTGATCTGCATATCTTCCTTTATCTCGTTCGGTATCGTTTGATGTTTGTCTTAAAGATCTCCGGTCATGTTTTGTTCATGAACATGTTTATGTTTATTTAAATAGAAATCAATATACAACACTATATATTTACAATTCACACATAGCAGTATCTGTGAAAAGCGTGAATAAGATTTTATATGATAACGTAGAAAACTTTGAACTGGTAAAGTAATCCACAGGTAAATGTATTAATCAATTATCTGGCAATAGCTGTGCAGCAACACAATTCAGATTTACCTTATTTCCCCGTGCAGTCACGCATTGGTAAAAGTAGTATCTACGTCATTCAAATAATACTTATTTTTACATACAACTTAGTAGCGGTTCTCAATATATGTTTCTTTCCGAGACTATCAAGTAATGTTCATATGATGTTTAAGAGTTAAATGTGTTAATTGATAATACTACAAAAAGGGTGGCCATTTATCTGCAAATATTGTTTTGTCGTACCCTACACGGGTTGTTCTCTTGTTGCTCTGGCTTCTGGCAAGTCATTGCGTACTTGTTTTGTGGCTTTATGTAATAGATAGAGTATGGGTGCATTGTGTTGGTTCATGTAATCATCGAGATGGGCGTAGCCCATCGAGGTGTTTAAATTAACCAACGAGATGAAACCATACTCTATTTGTTTTGTAGCATGTCCATTTCAGCTCTATTTCAGTTATTCTAACTGTTATTCTCACTGTTATTCTCAGTTATTCTGACAGGTCTTATTTTCAATTAAACGATTTACACCTGTGTCTGAACAAAGAGAATTGTCTGTGACCATGCTACAAGAGCGTTTTTATAATATATATAGAATAGTTTATTTCATACAAAAGGCCATTGGCCCATGAGTACACAAATGCTTATTTAACAATATACAAAATATCAATATATATATAAATGATCATGTATGTGTTATGGTTATGCTGCCTCCTTTGTTGGAGAATATAACCAGGCGGGTATGTCTTTATTTACACTGTCCACTTTTATTGTAGTAACAGTAGGGTAAGATAGAGGTTTTGTGCACCCTAGAACCTGGTTTAAACCCAGCGACCTGTATTGCCACAGAACCGTTCCAATGAGACAGCCCTATTGTCAAAACGTTTATGTTTGTGATGTCATATCTTGCCTATTATTCATCTTAGTAGTTGTTGTTTGTTTCTTTGCGTATTTATGGTTGACTGTGGTCCTTAAATGGTACTTTTCCTGTTAGTTTGCCAATTTTTAAAGTGTATTATATATATATATTTAAAGCGAATAATTATCATTTTAAGAACTCAAGATTCTACTAATATAGTGATTATATTGCACAACCGATTGATATCTGTCAGTGACAACTACTGACAAACATTGTGGGTATTTTAACTCGAAATAGAACGAAAACAACACGACTACAACTGCATAATTCAGCACCCTGTCGGAAGACGCTGAATACATGGTGGCTATTTTAGTTTTCTTGTTAAGTTGTTATTGTGGATGGATGTAAGTGAATAAAAGCACTTAACTCAATTACTATAAAAGTTAATAACATTTACCAAGAAAATGCAATTCACCGTACAATAAGGTCATGGCTGTAGAGTACAGACGTCAGCCCCGCTTGGGTTTTCTTCTTGTAGGAGGCATATCTGATGGACAACTTCATCTATCATCTCATCTTCCTCTGTGGTTTCTGACCCAATATAACCCAATATGATGTACTAACGGTGCGTAAAACTGCATTTAAATTCATTTGTTTAATGACATTTTTTTCTTCCGACTCTCATAATCAAATTATTATAGTTATTTTGTTAATTAGGAAATAAAATACTTCCAGCCGATTTAAGTTGTGCCAGATAAATACCTGGTGGGCGGGACTTGAATACCATCGTCCTGGTGAGCGGGACTTAAATAGCTCGCTCAAATGAAGCCACAAACCTTCGAAATTGCACTCAAATTTCAAAATTTTCTCAGGACCCCCACCAGCACTAGAAGGGGACACCCCCTCCCGCACCCTCCCCCAGGGCGTATTCTCCAAAAGGCTCTGGCTACGCCCCTGTACATGTTTGTGTTATGTGTTTAAAGATAACTTCATATTGGTGCCTGTTTAATATTGAATCTATTAATCGGATAAAATTGATTTGTTACGAAGCACAGCCTCGCATTATAGTTTTTTTTATCCAACACGTTTAAAACAGTCGATATTAAATGGGATGTTGTATAAAACCTCTATAAAGACGAACACGATTAAACACTGTCTCGTGTAACATGTCTAATACAATGTTTACGCAATGAAGAATGCATTGAACATTCTTGAAAACAAAAAAAAAAGATTCACAAGATGTTACAATTCCATGGAAATAGCTTCAAGAATGTTCAGTACCGATTATACTCTATATCTTAAACACCGCGTGTCGTGTCCGAATTAAATCTAGAGTAAATTCATTACTGGTGCTTAAGCTGAGAGCATAATCCAAATGAGGTTGTACTGAAACTATGGCTCGGACAGCTCGGACGGTGAACGTGTCGTATTGACGCAGCACTCATTAGTCAGCAATGTTTTGTACAGCAATGTTTTGTACTGGTATTATTTGTAATCATGGAAACACATATACATGTGCAAAACATTCTACAACGGCAGTTAAACTGTGTTTCAGATGTTTTCCACTGACAACTTGACTGATTATGGTAACGAGCATGGTTTTTTATGGTAAGCTAAGTATTCGCCTGACAAACTCGATTAGAAGTGTCTTTACAATGACTAAATTGAATTCAGAAGATAAAACGTGACAGTTATGCAAATGTATCATCTTATTGCAAAATATACCAGAGACTATCTGAACAATATTTTGAATGAGGAAGTTCATTAACGACGAGCTTTCGTGTGTCGCAATACAGACAAGGGTGATTATTTGGAAGCAGCATACACAACCAAGAGAATATAGTAGCATACTCGGTTTACTGAGTCTGTTCATGAGAGTTAATGTAAAAGCAACACCTCTCACGACGCCTAGCACCGGCTCAAGCGGTATTCTACTTCAACGCCCCCTGTACTGGCTCGTTGATACCAAAGGAATAAACAAATAACACCACTGATTCTAAGTAATGGGATACTTTTTACAGCCGCCGTTTATTGTTCGGGCGCTTATTTCAGCAATAACATGAGAACTGGAACTTTTAGTGGTAAATATAAATGTCGTTGTTTTAAAAATCGGTTGGAAAATAAATACTCTACAGCAAACATGCTTTTTTGTTGGGGCTTTTTTCCATAAAAATTCCTTGTTGCTTGGACAGCAGACATTTAGGGACAAGGCAATATTTATCGGGAGGGGGGGGGGGGGGGGGGGGGGGGGGGGGGGGGACCGGTGCAAATAAAAATGTTATATGAAAAAATGTACG
This sequence comes from Cyrtodaria siliqua, assembly GCA_037043455.1. Taxonomy (NCBI): domain Eukaryota; kingdom Metazoa; phylum Mollusca; class Bivalvia; order Adapedonta; family Hiatellidae; genus Cyrtodaria; species Cyrtodaria siliqua. Next base: position 44,387 of record JAWPHD010013942.1, on the reverse strand, counting down.
CCCCATGGCAATGGCAAGCAAACGAAAAAAAGTTATCGTCCCCATGGTTTGTCGTGACAAAAAAAGTACCTGTTCCATGCCATTTTGCACCTTTCCCAATTCCCAGATAAATATTGCCTGGTTTATAAGCACACTCCTTACCAAATGAGGTTTGCTGCAAGCTTGCAGCGAACTATTTTGTTCACAAAATATAATTCTTAATTGTTCGCCAATGTTCGCAACTAGCGGTGATGTTGCCGCAAACTTTACGGTAATCTTCGGCGAATTTGCCGCAAACTCGCCAAAAAGCTATACATTCGCCAGAAACATGTATTTAATTGGAATGTTCACCATAACATCACCACCAATTTACTTGCATATTTTTTGTTCGCCACAACATTGCGACAAATTTTACCAATCCGATTATTTATTTTATTGCATACCGTAACATCACTTCAATCTTTGAAATTCAGATTTGCCGTTTCTTTATTCACAGAACATCAAGACAAACTTTTCCATTCTGATCTGCTGTATCTGAAGACTCTTAAGACTGATGTTTTGTTAGCCAAAACATCATCGCAAAACTTAGACTCTATACAGAATTTTATTATTTCCAGTTACTTACTACTAAATGAAATTTGCATTTTATGTCAAAGGACGTACCACTTGAACAAGTAATTTAGCCAAGTGTAATTTGTTTCGTTGAACCTTATTTTTAAACATTTATTCAATTGTGTTCATTGCAAGAACATTTATAAATACCAAACACCATGATCACTCCAACATTTAAAACCAGAACAATTAAAACTGTATCCCAAGTGCAAAATAATATGATCAGTATGACCTCTATAGAGGCAGATGTGTGTATATATACGTTTGTTGGTTTGTCTAGGATCTGGTGCTGATTTCTAAGATATCCAGGCACACTGGTGCCTATTGGACTGCTACAATTAGTAACATGTCCATGAAAATGGGAGTAATGCAGAAATGACATTATTCAACATCTCCATGACAATGAGAGTAATGTAGAAAGGACATCTGCATGAAATGGGAGTAGTGCAAAAATGACAGCGTTCGACATCTTCATAAAAATGGGAGTAATGCAAAAATGACAGCGTTCGACATCTTCATAAAAAAAGGGAGTAATGCAGAAACGACTGCACTCGACATCTCCATGAAAATATGAGTAATGCAGAAATGACAACACTCGACAACTCCATGAATGAATGAATGAATGGTGTTTTACGGCACGTCGACACATAAACTCCATGAAAAGTAGAATAATGACAGTACTCAACAGCGTTCGATAATTTCATGACAATGAGAGTAATGTAGAAGTGACAGCGCCGATATCTCAATGAAAATTGGAGTAATGCAGAATTTATAGTGCTCGACATCTTCATGAAAATGAGAGTAATCCAAAAACGACAGCAGTCGACATCTCCATGAAAATGTGAGTACTGCAGAAATGACAACGCTCGACAACTCCATGAAAATAAGAGTAATGCAGAAATGACAGCGTCCGACAGCTCCCTGAAAATGAGAGTAATGCAGAAGTGGCAGCGCTCGACAGTACTCGATATCTCCATGAAAATTGGAATAATGCAGAAATGACAGTACTCAACAGCGCTTGATATCTCCATGAAAATGAGAATAATGCAGAAATGACAGTGATCGACATCTCCATGCAAATGAGATTTATGCAGACATGTCAGTGCTTGACATTTTCATGCAAATGGGAGTAATGTAGGAATGACAGCATTCGACATCTCCATGCAAATGGGAGTAATGTAGGAATGACAGCACTCGACATCTCCATGCAAATGGGAGTAATGTAGGAATGAGAGCACTCAACATCTCCATGAAAATGGGAATAATGTAGGAATGCCAGCACTCAAACCTCCATTAAAATGGGAGTAATGCGGAATGACAGCGCTCAACATCTCCATGAACATGAGAGTAATGCAGAAATGACAGTGCTCGACATCTCCATGAAAATGGGAGCAATGCAGTAATGACAGCGTTCGACATCTCCATTAAAAACGGAGTACTGCAGGAATGACAGCGCTCGATATCTCCGAGAAAATGAGAGTAATGCAGAAATGACAGTTCTCGACATCTCCATTAAAAGAGGGAGTAATGCGAAATGACAGCGCTCGACATCTCCACGAAAATGAGAGTAATGCAGAAATGACAGAGTTTAATTTTGAGTGGATTAATTTAAATAGTGTCAGTTTATTTAAATTGTGTCGATTTATTTAAATATAGTGAATTTAATTAAATTGAAGCACATTTAGTAAAACGAAGGTCAATTTATTTAGAATTCACAAGAAATTATTTAAATCAAAACCATTTAGTTAAATTTGAGGATATAATCTAAATTTAAAATAATGTGTACGTCCCATGGCAAGCTAGCAGAAAAAAAAAGTATCGACCCATAGTTTGTCGTGACAAAAAACTACCTGTCCCGTGCCATTTTGCACCGGTCCCCGGTAATATATTTCTATACAACTTTCAGAGTGTCTTACATGTATTCAACATATTAAAACCATTTGTTTTATGCAGCAGACTATTGCATTAGAAATGCTCTGCCAAAAAACCTCGGTACATGAAAAACGTGTTTCTCATCCGAATTTGAAAGTAACCTTTTTTATATTCCGTTTAAAATTTATTTTTATTGATATACATCTCATTTATGTACTAGGTGAATATTCTCTTAAGCCCCGAACTATTGGTTAAAATACACATTTACTAATGTAAGACTGCTTTTATCGCATAATTACCATACATGATGTGATATTTGCACTTTAAGGTTGTCAATTTGCCTTTCACCAGGCTCCAATATGTTATAGAATCATGACGTCGTGTGGTTGTTTAGATGACGTCATATATGTTACGCGGCTGTAACACGTTTGCATTACAAAGAATGTGTAATGCGACAATTTTAACCAGATTAAACCTTACTTACACTGATTTGATAAAAGAAGATTTCAAACATGATACTGTGAATATTAAGGTATTTCATAACGTAGCGTACATGTATACCACATTTGCATATATAATACATTAGGTGTATTTTAAGCCATCACCTTCTCAAACTCCCAGCAGTCAAGGTATGTCATGCTAATATATATGCTGGTTTGCGGTAATAACATATGTCACATCACTTATTTTAGCTCTCCTTGGATTACGTCAAGATTCATTACACATAACAAAAAGTATTAAACAGAAATTGGAGGCGAAGAGGTTACTTTTGATAAAGCAATATCGATTATCTGTCTAAGTCAGGACAACGTATAACTTAATAAATAAAAGAAAACGTCTAAGAACAAAATTTAACTTCCATTCAAATTTTTACTATATTAAGTCAATATGAATTCATTCTGGGAATTGTTTGAATAACTGCAACTTGTTTGCCAATTCAGTAGTCATACATGCAATAGAGGTGATCGTCTCACACCACTATCATTATGTTTTCCATTGTAACGTGTTTGTTCGGGCCAGAAAGATAAACACAATTTAAACATGCTTTAGGATTAAAATCTTCATTGATCCAATATCTTCAACTTAGAAAACCATGAACACATATTTACCAGGTTGATTTTTTTTTAAATTGCATGTGTAAATGATCTCTAAGAAAAATACGAAATTCATACACTATAGCTGAGCATGTGATGCTTCGATCAAGCATTTCTCAAACTTCTCTCTTGAATGAAACCTCATGCAGTATTATATCAAAATGCGATTTTCTGTGGCATTTGTCTTTTACATGCAGATGTATGCTAAAGCGAAAAAAAAACATTTGCTAGAATTCCTATAGTGGAGAAAAATATAGATCCAGGTCCGTGAGCTTTCAGGGGATATAATAGAGGTGTGTGGCCCGATGCACCTTATGTTATCTCTCAACAACACACTCAATAAAACCGAGGCTGCTACATTCTTCTTTTGTTTGTGTGTGTGTGTTGCCTTCAATGGACCCAGTTTAAAGTATGTTTTTTTAAAATCTTTCATTACCGACGATTAAGGAACATGTGTCAATGATAAAAACAGAAAGATGCTACAGAATAGGTGTGCAGAAAATAACATTAATACATTGATTTCTTTCAAATGATCAAAATAAGTTTCAAATCAATAGTATTATTACTTACTGGTCCTTCAGAATCGTCAAGCCCAATCTTTGTGACTTTAAAGTATAATATCGCTTATCCAGGTGTCAGGAGGCGTGAGAGGTGTTGCACTTTACATTACCACTCATCATTATCCCTCATCAATAAAACCGAGTCTGCTACTTTTATCTCTTATTTGTTGCTTCCAAGGGATCCACTTTCCAGTACTTTTTGACCTATATATATTGATATATATACGGTAAAGAATAGTAAACAGCTAGACATATAGCAGAACTTAAGTGGATGAAAGACTTACAGACACCATATCCACTCGGCCTTAACGACAATATTTATCAACAAGGAAATATTTCAAAAGATCCTAATATTGACATTTTTTCTAAATTTTCTATTCGAAAGCGTATCTCTAGTTCTCATGGTCGTAGGCGTAATGACAACTTCAAACGTAAATCGCGTGTAATTATTTCAGTCGCTGATTTACATACTATTTTTAAACAGTCTGGAAAGCACAAAAAAGCTACACACAGCATGTTCTCTGACCCCATATTGCCAAGGAGTCTCATCACGTCAGTCATTTTCTAAAAATACTATATCTTAATAAAGGTATTCATTTCATTGACATGCCTAGTAGTTTTCGAGATAATCATGTATTTGATTATATCCCTAAATATTTTAAAAAAATCGGAAAGTCCTATAATTTGTTTTAGAAATATTATTTTCAACTACAACAAAATAGTTTCTGATCTTGATATAGTAAATAACTAAAATACTAAAGAATTCGAATGTAACACATCAACGTTTTGCTATGCTCCAGCAGAATATGTCATCACTGGTAATTTTGATATTGTTGCTAAACGTATTCGGCATCTGTTTCCAAAGATCCTGAGATAGATTACATTTAACTATCGATTTTAATGCCTGTCGTGCTCAGATCGCACAATCCATTGGGAATTTTAGTACTCAACATTATATGAATTACGTGGACAAATTGTTCTTATCTTCTTATAAAAATATGGATATGTAGTAATTATTTATAAATATATCATAACTGCATTTATCATTATGTGATCTATTGTGATTACTTATGCAAACTTTTTATATATTATCTATTAAAATATTTTAATTATTCACACCTTTAACCATACTCTTCTCACTGTATATGTGTGTAACTGTTGCAGCCAAATGTAATGGCGATAGAAATGTATAAATATTTGATCCTGCTTACTTATAGGAATTGCGTACTTGTAATTATGATTAATATAAACACATTTTTACGAGTTTTCTTATTTGTCATACACAATCATTGTTAAAGAAAATCTGTGTATCTCACTAAAATTTGGTTTCGTTAGAGGAAAAACTATGGATATAGCGCAGTCTCATGAGTTTATTGTTTTATTATCTATTTTATACAAGTTGATTGTAAGGAAAATCCTTGTATCTCTCTAAAATTTCATTTAGTTAGAGAGTAAAACAAATGTACGAAGCGTTAATACTTCTTTCTTATAACGTTTGCAAATTTAAGAATACGAGCACCCACAAGAAAATGGACAAATACAATTTCTCTTTATATCGAGTTAAATTGTTATCTTCATCAAACATGCAAACAAAAACATAATCAAGCACATTATGACCATATGTGATAGTTATGCTTAGATTTCTATTTAGACAAATTACGAAAGTAGGCTTTTGCGTCAAAATGTGCAATAAAATTTATACTTTTTTTTTTTTTATCATATTCCATATCTAAATGTGTTTGAATATAGATATAATTGTGTCGTTGTTTCCGGTTGTATCACATGTATATTGTATTGTAGTATAATCCATTCACTATGACGACACATTGTATGATATATTACATGTTCAAAAACACTGAAAACATATATGGCAAAAGTTATCAACGGTAATCAAAATTAATTTTCTATTGTCTTTTTGTTTGTTTGTTGTTGTTGTTTTTGTTTTGTATTTTTCCAATATGCATGTTTCTGCAGTTTGTAAAATAAAACATAAAAACAACAATTTTATATGTAGTAGGCGGTAGCCCTTTTGTCAACCCTTTTTGTGTTTGTGATGTCGTTTGCATTTATTATTGCTTTTGCCTTCTTGTTTGTCTGTTTGCGTGTTTGTTTCTGTGTTTTGTGGTTTACTGTCCTCCTTGAATGCTACTTTCCCTGTCCGATCTTTTTATATTTCTTTTGCAGTTATTTCAAAAGGTTATATATAATTTGATGATTATGAATCTGTTCTATAATACACGAAAGTCTTTCATGAACAAAAACAACATTTTGATATTTTTCAATACATTTAAAGATGAAAAATCATGCTTTATCAGCATTCTAAATATATATATGTTTTTTTCCAGTTTGTCAGCATCGCAAAACGTGATTTTTTAGATTATAACCATCAAACTGACACGAATACGAAATTCATTACAAGAAACAGTCAACACAAATAAAGATGCAAACCCTAACACTATTTGGGAGATTATTAAAGGTAAAATCCGAAAGGAAAGGAAAACATGAACGCAAAGAAGAACACAGATTAAATGGAAATATCGACAAACCTGAGGGTTGGTGCACCCTAGAACCGGTTTATACCCCCAGTGGCCTACTTTGCCACTGACCGTTCCAAGGCGGTAGCCCTATTGTCAACCCTTTTGTGTTTGTGATGTCGTTTGCATTTAATATTAGTTTTGCTTTCTTGTTTGTCTGTTTTCGTGTTTGTTTCTGTGTTTTGTGGTTGACTGCCCTCCTTGAATGCTACTTTCCCTGTCCGATCTTTTTATATTTCGTGAACTGAATTTATCAAATAATCCCGAAAATGAGGAATTAATGAAATTAATCAACTCAAATCAAAACTAGAAAATATTATAGAGAAAAAGACACAGGGTATTATTTTAAGTTCAAAAGTTGAATGGATTGAAGGTGCAGAAAAAAACACAAAATATTTGCAAGGTTCGAGAAAAAAAAGAGCAAAAGACAATCACGAGAATATTTAAAAAAAATAAAGAAGTAACAGACTCTCAAAAAATATTGACAGAAACAATGACACATTATAAGCAATTGTACAATACATTTAAAACCGAAGAAAGCCATTGGAACAGAAAACGACATTAAAGGTATAATAATGACTAATAATGAAATAAAAAAATACATCTTTTTTGCAGTTGAATCCACTTTCATACTAGAAGAAAACATTTGAATCTTTAATTAGACGCATAGATAAATTCAGTTTGAAATCAGGACTCAAGTTAAACATAAACCAATCGGTATTATTGCGTGCTGGCTCACTCAAAAATACAGATGAAAAATATTGCAAAGATAAACAACAAACAATAAAGCATTAACACTGAGAATTGTTTTTACAAATGATAGGTCATCATTATTTGGAAAAAAACATAGTTTATCATCAATAATTGGAAAAAAAAACGTTATTAAAACATTAGCACTATCCAAACTCTAACGAGTCCGAATAAAATATGTATTAACCGAATAAAAAATAAAATAAATGCTTGAATTTTTATGGGAAGGTAAACCCAATAAAATAAACAGAAACACAATAATTCAGGATTATGAAAATGGTGGTTGGGGGTAAAAATGATTGATATAAACCTATTTATAAATTCAATAAAAGCAGACTGGATTAAAGAGACTTGCGGATCCTAACAATCACGATGATTGAAGGCGATATACATGAACGAAATTAATAAATATGGAAGAAAAACATTGTTTGAAAGCAATTTTAGCACAATTAATGGAAAAAAATAACTCTTAAATTACCGTTTTTATCGAAAAATATCGATGAATATTCGAGACAAACACAGAGGGAAAATGCTTTATAAACAAATATGGGATATTAAAGGTATACAATGCATCGAACAGTTATATAATACTAGGGTTAAAACATTCTACATATTCGATCGTTTAAAAACGGTTTTTAAACTAAGCAACTCTGAGTTTCTTCAATATTATACAGTCATACAAAGCATTCCAAAGATGTTTAAGAAAGCAATTCAAACAGAAACAAGAAACAATATTGATATTGAACAAACACAGTTAAAAGAAATAGAGAAAACAACGAATGCAAATAAAGTTATACATAATAAGCAAATTAGACGTATTCAGAAGGATCTCGCTATAAAACCTCATATAAAATGGGACGAAACATTTACGAATCTAAACTGGAATCTAATTCACCTTATACCGTTCGAATGCTTACTTGACACTAAACTTAGAACATTTCAGTATAAATATATAATCCGAGTTCTCCTATGAAACACCTTTCTGTATAAATGTAAAATTTCAAATACAAATCTTTGTGATTTTTTTAATATGCACATAGAAACTATCGAGCATTTAGTTTGGAAAAGTCAAGTTACTCGAGCTTTTTGGACCGAAGTACAAAACCTTTTAATCACTAAAAATAAACAATGCAATGTAGACTTTAAAACGATTACATCTGGCATTATGGCAAAAACGGCTAACCCTGGCATTTTAAATTGTATATTAATGATTGCGAAGTATTTTATTCTCGGAAGTAAATATATACAAAGACAAATCCTAGTGTTTATACTACATTTAAACAAAATTGAAACATAGAAAGAACAATAGCGACATCTAGGGAAAGAATAAGACAACACAACGATAAATGGGGACATATTGCAGCTCAGAACTGACCACGTTTAAACCAGCTCTTACAGTGTGGTGGTACGCTTCTATTCCCCTCTGCTATTCTTTTCAACTATTCTGTCCTTTCATTACCTTTCTAACAGCCTATCTCCTATCAACATCACATCTAATATAAACTTATTTTTCGAGAGACACAAGTGTACATTAAAACATGTGGTTTGTTGATTTATATAATGTAAAAAGAAATATAAAAAGATCGGACAGGGTAAGTAGCATTCAAGGAGGACAGTCAACCACAAAACACAGATACAAACACGCAAACAGACAAACCAGAAGGCAAAAGTAAAGATAAATATAAACGACATCACAAACACTAAAGGGTTGACAATAGAGCTACCGCCTTGGAGCGGTCAGTGGCGAAGTAGGCCACTGGGGGTTTAAACCAGTTCTAGGGTGCACCAAACCTCACACTTACCCTACTGTCATCTCATTAAAACAGGACAGTTTAAATAAAGAAATCCCCGCCATGATCTAATATCTAACCAACAAGGCAGCATCAATAGTTAATATAAGTAAAACACAAATATGTTCGTGTAAATATAATACACAAAAAAACAATAGCCTAGAATGCCACAATGAAGGTACTCAATGACTTGGCAGAAGCCAGAGCAACAAGAGAATAAACCATTAAGAAAGATCATAGACAAACATCAAACGCCACCGTCCCAATGGGTTTTAGGTAAGTGTCATCATAGGGTCCACAGCCTGTCCGGTCATCGTACAATTAAAGAGGAAAGCATAGTGGCGAACTGTAAAAGGGTCCACCACCAAGCATGCAGCATGCAGTACTTAATTGTACGATGACCGAACAGGCTGTGGACTCTATGATGACGCCTACCTAAAGCCCATTGGGACGGTGGCGTTTGATTTTTGTCTTTGAATTTTTTGTCGTGCCCTTAATGGTTTATTCTCTTGTAGCTCTGGCTTCTGCCAAGTCAATGAGTACCTTCATTGTGGCGTTCTAGGCTATTGTTTTTTTGTATTATATTTACACGAGCATATTTGTGTTTTACTTATATTGCCTATTGATGCTGCCTTGTTGGTTAGAGATTAGATCGTGGCGGGGATTTTTTATTTACACTGTCCTGTTTTAATGGGATGACAGTAGGGTAAGTGTGAGGTCTGGTGCATCCTAGAACCTGTTTATACTCCCAGTGGCCATTTTGGCCTCTGATCGTTCCAAGGCGGAAGCTCTATTGTCAACCCTTTTGTGTTTGTGATTGCGTTTGCATTTTTTATTACTTTTGCCTTCTCGATTGTGTGTTTGAGTGTTTGTTTTTGTGTTTTGTGGTTGACTGTCGTCATTGAATGCTACTTCCCCTGTCCGATGTTTATATCTTTCCTTTTTCGTAAGATCCTTGGTAATTATGACTTTCACACAATCTTTGATAAACTTGTTAAAAGGTTGATCAAAAGAGGTTATGACCCTATCATTTTGCAACGCACTGCATGCTTGGTGGCGGACCCATTTACCGATCACCACTATGATTTCCTCTTTGATTGTGCGATGACCGGACAGACTGTGGACCCTATGTTAACGTCTACCTAAAGCCCAAATGGCTTGTGACGTTTGGTGTTTGTCTGCAGTCGTGTCATGTCGTGCCCTCAATGGTTTATTTCTTGTTGCTATTGCTTCTGCCAAGTCATTGAGTATATTCTTTGTCTTTGTGACTTTCTAGGCTATTGTGTTTTCTTTCTTTGTATATACACGAGCATATTTGTATTTAACTTATATTGCCTATTAATGCTGCCTTCTTGGTAAGAGAATACTTCATGGCGGAAATTTCTTTATTTAAACTGTCCCGTTATATTGGGTTGACAGTAAGGTGAGTATGAGGTTTTGTGCACCCTACAACCTTGTTTAAACCCCAACGGCCTTTTTGCCACTGACCGTTCCAAGAAATATAAAAAGGGACAGGGAAAGTAGCATTCAAGGAGGGCAGTCAACCACAAAACAAAGAAACAAACATGGAAACAGACAAACAAGAAGGCAAAAGTAATAATAAAAGTAAACGACATCACAAACACAAAAGAGTTGACAATAGAGCTACCGCCTTAGAACGGTCAGTGGCAAAGTAGGCCACTGGGGGTTTAAACCGGTTCTAGGGTGCACCAAACCTCACACTTACCCTACTGTCATCCCATTAAAACAGGCCAGTGTAAATAAAGAAATCCCCGCCGTGATCTAATCTCTAACCAACAAGGCAGCATCAATAGGCAATATAAGTAAAACACAAATATGCTAGTGTAAATATAATACAAAAAAACAATAGCCTAGAAAGCCACAATGAAGGTATTCAATGACTTGGCAGAAGCCAGAGCAATAAGAGAATAAACCATTAAGGGCACGACAAGAAAGATCATAGACAAACATCAAACGCCACCGTCCCAATGGGCTTTAGGTAGGCGTCATCATAGGGTCCACATCCTGTCCGGCCATCGTACAACCAAAGCATGCAGTACGTTGCAAAATGATAGGGTCATAACCTCTTTTGATAAACTTTTTAGGCTGTAGTCCTATTGTCCACCCTTTTGTGTTTGTAATGTCTTATTTGGCCGTTTATTCATCTTTAAATGTATTCTTTGTTTCTGTGTGTGTTTGTGGTTGGCTGTCGTCCTTGAATGCTGCTTTTCCAGTTCGAATTTTGTATCTATATTTACAAGACGCTTTCTGGACCACTGGATCATGAGGATACCGGGAAGACAGGTATTTAAAAAGAAAAAGTGAGACAAATTATCAACCAAACAGTGCTTAAACTAACAAATGTATATCGAGCGCTTCCGGCTTTTATGGCCTTCTTGAGACAAAAACAAACACATAAATTTCGGAAAAAAAATGTAAAAGCAAAAACATGAACCAATTATTACTATAAACGTGCTCTTGATGCGCCAATGCCAGTATTGGTATAACACAGCTGGTAACAGTGTATATGTTAGACACAAAAGTTGCTATATGTTTAAAGTTTGTTCACATAGAAAGTAAACTAATTCCGAAGACACACTAGCTTGAACAGATTTGTCTGGGGGTGAACACGCGGTCAGGCGGTCAAAATGTAAGACTGCTATTATTTGAGTTCTCAGAAACAAACGGTTTCTGATACAATACTTAAATAAAAATATACTGACGTTTTAAAAACTTTAAGGTGTAATATCTTGGAGAAACAGAAATATGGAAATATCTTATAAACATATTAGTCTTTTTAAACCTGTATTGTATGTATATGGTTTTATGGTGTGTACAAGTTGTTGCAGATGTTACAAAGGATATCTGGTCAAACTAGATTAGTTACATGCATACACTAATAAAAGTGGCTGTACATCTAACGATAAGTTATATAGTTTCGTATTCGACAAAAAGTGTATAGTTTCTTAAAACCCGACAGTATGTGTGATAACGCACAATCAAACTTCTGGGTAAAAAAAAGTTAAATGTTTTAATTATAAGATCAAAACTAGAAATGATATAGATCAATGCTGTAACTTTAATTGTTAGAAGTTAATTACTGATGTGTACGCAATGAAGTATCGTATTTAACAGGAGTGTATACTTTCGGGAAAGGAAACAAGCTTGACCGCATTTATTAGAGTTCGTAGAAATAAACGGCTTAATAATAGCAGTCTGACCTTTTGAACGCCAGACCGCGTGTACACTCCCAGGCAAATCTTTTCACTCTAGTGTTTCTGCGGAACAAACGTTAAACGCGTAGCAACGTTTGTGACATACACATACACTGTTATTACCACCTTACATCTGTGTTATACCAATACTGGCATAGGCTCATAAAGCGCACGTTTATAGTTTTACTTCGGTTATGTTTTTGCTTATAAATGTTAATACAAGGAATATATACATAAAAGAGTATGGTAATGGACCTCTGGAAACGGCCGAGCACGACACATACGAAATATTGCAGTCTCGGTTTGATTAAGACTGTTCATGAGCGGTAGTGAAATTATGCTAGCTACAGCTCACGCCCTCTATCCCCGGGTTGAGTAGAACTCAATATTCATAAAATCAATAGTACAAAATGTTAACCATCCCGAAGATGGCATGCATAACACATAACTCGAAACAAGTACAGATACAAGGGGTTATGACAATATTAAACCTTAAGCTGAAACATCAGTGACTCTTTCTAAAGCATTCTAGCGGTGCAATTCGCCATTTCAATTCGTGATTAACGGCATTTCATTTTCCAATAATTATTATAGATAAAGTGTTCTTTGATATCTTTTTATATACAATCTAATTTAAATCATCATTTTTTATTCCAAGATTTGCATATATAAATAGCAATGGATGTAAAGAAATACAATATATTTATAAATCATTAGGGCGAGAAAGCGACAGAGAAGAGAACACTCTTTAATAATATAACGTTAAGCACTTTCAAATTTATAACTAAAAATAGTAAAAATATAAATAAGTGTACTACAAAAAAAAGTTAACACTAAGTTGTACATGTTGTATATAATCTAAATTTCAGCATATATCTAACCCTTGAAATAGGTACATTCATTGTATCATATCTCCTATTTATTCTTTTTTTGACCGTTTGCAAACCTGGAATATAAGATTATTTTGTTTTATAATATAACATGAATCTGGTAAGGCACATTATGTTGACATTATATTGGAAAAGGAAACTACAAGATCAATGATCTCTCGAGGAGTCGAATGAAGACATAAACAGGAATACATAGTGTGTTATCGTTTATTACAAAGCTGCAAAACAAGCCGGTGTTTGGCAATGTAATCTGAAATAAGACAATGTTGACTTGTAATTAGAACTGCTTGTGACAGCGTAGGCAATTACCCACATGCAGAACATGGTCACGTGACAGCGTAGGCAATTACCCACATGCAGAACATGGTCACGCACTTTATCTGCTGGTATTGCACGCATGCTGGTGAAAGATTACTTTTTTTGTAGAAAACAATAAATTGTGTAAGTGAATAAATGGATGGTGTTTTACGGCACCTCGACACAAAAATAGGTCATATTGTGGGCAAACACTGATGAAAGATGAAGACATGAAGTATTAAATAAAAATAAATGTAAATATATAAAGATAAAACTATTTACAAATAAGGGATGATATGGTAGTGATATAAACTATCTTTAAATGTAAATCAACAAATTCCCTTCAACGGGTGTATAAACAAGTAAATACATATAAGAACATATTATAATGATTTATAAACTTTAAGTCTGATTTTTATAATGATTTATATAGTCTGATTTCTTTCAGGAAGTCAAATTATGTATAAGGACAGTATACTAATGCATGTCTAGCAAATGAATCAACATTATCAGAACACATATTTATGTTCACAGGCTAGCCGGATCCCAGATCGCTTCTCCTTTATAGGCGTGTTAACCGAGTTCTCGGAGCCTTATGTGATCGTGTCGAACGGAAAGAGATTACGTGGACATCTCTAAATATCTGCCAAATTATAGCCAATATATTGAGGTGATGTAAACTTTCAGAAGTTGTAAGCAGAAATTATAAATACCCATTGTACCTTTTACATGTGAATATATGATGTTATTAATAAAGTGTTATCATATTGGCCCAGTTATTGAGTACCAATAACTCGAACAATATGAAAACACTTAATTAATGACAATGTTAATTAACTTCCACAGCTGTAACAGTAGAATTCTATTTTACTAACATTACTTAGACAAAATGTGAGGTTTTTATAGTAGCGTTAATTTCATTTATAGGTTGATAAGCGAGCGCGAATGAAGTCTTTTTACTTGAGAGACATTACTTAAAGCTCGTATTAGCGAGTTTTGTCATATTGACATTGTTTTGTTTATGCCGTTTTCCGCTTCGTATTGGCTGAGTTTGCTTCGCATTATGTATATAGTTTCTAGTAAAACACGGCTGAAATAGTTTAGTTAATGTCAGACTGGTTATTATATCAGTATGAAACATTCTCATGGATGAATATATAGTCCCTGTCGGTTGTCAGTGAACTGGGAGTAATGCCGCTAATGCTGGTAGCGTTTTGCAGCATCTAAAGAAGCAGGACTTATCATTGTTGTTCTGTTCTTTTTAGTGTTGTGTAGGCGTTGTTATATATACATTATAGAAAACATGCATAATTCAAAATTTAACAAAATCAATATCACATGTTTGAGGACGAAACATAGACAAGTACTCTCACATCACACGCCTAACAGAACTGTGAGTTCGTTTGTTATGATATTGAGTAAAGGTATGTAACAAAACTGAAATTTAGAAGAAATTCATGACAAATTGACCTATTGTCGTAGCTAAGCGGGATTCCATTATATTGCGGTGACATAAAGCCTTCAAGTAAATAATTTACACTGAAATATAGCAGTATAATAGAGAGGTCCTTATTTACATATACAAACAACATCTTTACCGCAGTGATAATAAGACTAGAAGCGGTCTCCTCTTTTCGTGTATTTAAACAAATATTGGAAGTTGGTTTAGACCCCATATGAATCTAGATCACCAAATAGCTCTGGCATACTTGGTTTTTGCATTATATCATTAAGTTTTCCTAAATGAAAATGAAGACGAAATTAACCCTAAAAATAACTATAATGTTTATAAAGAATGGTAAACAAAAAAAAACTCTATATAAATGAATAAGTAAATAAATACATACACGGCACAGAAATAAGCAGCTACCAGAAATCACAATTTATTGCAGAAGTTGTATTTTGTTGGTAATTTCAAATTTCATGAAAACGGTAACTTCATCAACATGCTGATTTACATTATAACGGTCACATGTTTTTATTTGAGCTCATATTGATTACCTCAGACACATGGTCCTGATAATATCTCTTCATAATTATCATGTCTGGAAAACTGCTTTACGAAACTAATGTCAATTCGTTGCGTTCTGTGAAAACGGAAAATTATCAGAACATTTTGGCAAAGATAAGTGGTGAAATGTGTCGTCTCATAGATATTATATTAGATCCGTTGTACTCTAGTCTGGTTTTACCTACATATTATCGTATTAAACAGGTGTGACCTGTCTATATTTAAAAACTTTAACAAGCGGTATATTTCATTCAGATTCAACAGTTATAGTGAAAACATCTACATTTAACCACACTTCTGTATTATTAATTATCGTCACCTACTGTATATATGAAAAAACTTTGCAAAATTTACTCCTTATAGGTTTTCGTCGACAGTCAGATTTATTTCATTGAAATATTTCTGTAAGAAAAATTACATTGAATGAATACTGATTTATTTAAAGTCAAATATTTTTTCCATTTATTCAATTGTTCGCTCCTATTATATCACTGGCAGTATCATTTGTCTTATTCCATGATTATTTCCAAACGCCTTCTACAGTTAATCATAGTATCGACATATTTTCGTAATAAGAGTATGAATTACAACCATGTTTTAATGGCATTACTCCACTAAATGTTACCCCTAAGCATCGTTTAAAACATATGTCGGCACTAACTGTTTCTCTAATACTTCTAAAGGAAGATTCAAATTTAAACAGGAAGTGCACAGCATCGAGAAAATGCAGCCATTATAACCCATTATCAGACAAGCACACCTTGAAGTATTACTGGCAATGAAATATTGCACCGCTACATCATCATTTGCGATGAGTTTACTTTGTACAACGGTATCTTTGTAGCTAACCACACTTGTCTGAGCTAAAATTGTCATTACATTGAAGGGTTTACTTTGCTGGATGTTTTTCAAATAACGTAGATGCATGACATGCCGTTTGAGTATTTACACATTTGAAAGAAATATAAAAAGATCGGACAGGGGAAGTAGCATTCAAGGAGGACAGTCAACCACAACACACAGAAACAAACACGCAAACAGACAAACAAGAAGG
Organism: Cyrtodaria siliqua; assembly: GCA_037043455.1. NCBI lineage: Eukaryota > Metazoa > Mollusca > Bivalvia > Adapedonta > Hiatellidae > Cyrtodaria > Cyrtodaria siliqua. The sequence continues at coordinate 27,729 of JAWPHD010013942.1, read as the reverse complement.
CAAAAGCAATAATAAATGCAAACGACATCACAAACACAAAAGGGTTGACAATAGGGCTACCGCCTTGGAACGGTCAGTGGCAAAGTAGGCCACTGGGGGTTTAAACCGGTTCTAGGGTGCACCAAACCTCACACTTACCTTACTGTCATCTCATTAAAACAGGACAGTGTAAATAATGAAATCCCCTTTCATGATCTAATCTCTAACCAACAAGGCAGCATCAATAGGCAATATAAGTAAAACACATATATGCTCGTTTAAATATAATACGAAAAAAACAATAGCCTAGAAAGCCACAATGAAGGTACTCAATGACTTGGCAGATGCCAGAGCAGTAAGAGAATAAACAAATAAGGGCACGACAAGAAAGATCATGGACAAACATCAAACGCCACGGTCCAAATGGGCTTTAGGTAGGCGTCATCATAGGGTCCACAGCCTGTCCGGTCATCGTACAATTAAAGAGAAAAGCATAGTGGTGAACTGTAAAATGGTCCACCACCAAGCATGCAGTACGTTACAATATGATAGGGTCATAAACTCTTTTGATAAACTTTTTAACAAGTTTAACAAAGATAGTATGAAAGTGATCATGACCAAGAATCTTACGAAGTTGATAAATCACATCACCATAGAAGTCAGGTTGTGATAGTCCTTGTTGCAGAAGAGTCCTTAAATTACTTTTATATTTGGAAAGAAGATCAGGGTTACGATAATAACATTTTGCAAAGGTTTTACGAAGTTTATGGTAACGGTAACCCTGACTGAGTAACTTTTTAGTTATACAAAGATTACGAATATTAAAGTCCTCAACTCAAGCTCTAGAAAAACGAATAAGTTGAACATGAATATGCCAGTTCACGAGATAACGATACTCATTTCCAGAATATTAGAGTTTCATGCAATGTCATGTATATGTCGAACACACTGACCTTAATTTGTTTAAAATTTGTTAAGTTTAGAGTTTAAAGGAACAATATGGATTTTTGTTAAAAACTCACAGAGACCCTTTAGGTTTTCGACATTACTTACATTTGTTAAATCATTAATATTAATTATAATAATAGTATTATAAATCAAATTGTGTTTGCATATTATAAACTGTTATATTAATAACAATATGTAATGTAAACCCTGCGGTAGAATAAGAAAAGTCAAAATTGTACTTAATGTTATGTAAGCAAGTTAAAGTGGAACGTGTTTTAGTCGGTTTGTTTTAGACTGTGATTATATGTGTTTTCAGATAAGTATCCAGCAGTCATAGAGGTCACACGCAATACATCTTGTTCATACAATTGTTTAGCAATGCAATAGTTGATTTTGTCAGTGAAAAAAAAGTGGTATTTCATACGTGTAATATAGTGTTAACTTTTAATTGTTCATTGAATATCATACTGCCATATTCTCATCAATGAAAAATTGAAAGTTAACACCTATGTATAATTCCAATGTCAAAAATAATGTTTTAGAAAATAACTATTACATGTACACAACTTTCTTGGAAATGAACTGTGTTTAAGTAGCTTTAGGATTGTTGTCATTTACTGTGGAAATGTCATTTAGTCATATTTTTTTTTGTTAAACAGTATTTCCCAGAACGTATACTGAACAAAACAAGAAACTTCCGCATTGTAAGCTATGATTTGCATAGGGTTGACTTTGTTACACTTTGTACACCAATCTAGATATAATTTCATCATTATATACTTATGACTAAATCATTCTGATCAATATTAATAATCATCAAAAACCAGAGTTAGTGTGTTGCTGCTGAAACATGTTTTATTCAAATGCGAAATCACTATATTTGTATTATAAAGGGAGGTAATCTGCATATATTTATTCTTGAAATCTGTATGGCGCAAAAGTGAGTGAACAGGTCAGCCTACTTTCTGCGTCTTTGTGGTTATTTTCTGTTTATTTTAATAGAACAAAACTGTGTTAAATCAAAGTTTAATCCTGTTAAATCAAAGTTTAAACCACAAGACCCGGAAATGCTATTTAAAACAAAACAAGGGGAATAACTCTGCGTACAAGTTTGATTCAAGGAAAATTGTTTTCATGACAGTGCTGGCCTTTTAACAAAGGTATTAACATATAAGACCAAACGAAATATATTTTCATTGTGCCTACATGTATGGTTAAAGTTGCGGAAGTTTCATTTTTTGTTGAGTATATATATATATATATCATTGCATCGGAAATAGCAAATGTAAGAAAGCATGTCGTAGTATACTAAAACGATTTAGTATTTTAGAAGTAATGGTAAATTAAATACATAAATTTTACCATACTGAGCTGCTGACGTCGCCGACAGTTTATTTTTCTGCATACAAGTTGATCATCTACAACGAACATGTGTTGTTTTGACGTGAATAACAGGTTGTATTTCATCTCGAGGTGATCAAACTCACGCTTCGCATTCATAAAGTTTCTCACTTCTCGATGGTTTTCACTTCAAAATAACACATATTGTGATATCCTAGATATGTATAGTATTTCAGTGCGTCAGGCTCAGGATGCTATTACATGTCAATAGTGTAACTACTATTTTGTATCTGGAGACATTTTGTTATAGACGTTCAAAGCCTGCATGTATGAAAGCGCGTTCGATATGATTGGTGATGTGATTTACAACTTCGTAAGACCTTTACGCATAATAACATTCATACCTTATTTATTAGTGTTTGTGGTTGGCTGTCGTCCTTGAATGCTACTTTTGTATTACTACCATATCATGCCTTATTGTTTAATAGTTTTATCTTGATATATTTACATTAATTTTTAATTACTACTTAATTTCTTCATCTTTCGTCGATTTTTGCGCACAATATGACCTATTTATGTGTCGACGTGCCGTAAAACACCATTCATTCATTCATTCATTCATTCATTGAATGCTACTTTTCCTGTTGACTCATGTACAGTTCGCCACTATACTTTCCTCCTTGACTGTACAATGACCGGACAAATTGTGACCCTATGATGACGTCTATCTTAATCTCCAAAGGACGTCTTGTCGTACCCTTAATGGTTAGTTTTATTGCTGCTCCAGCCTCTGCAGCTTTGTGGCTTTCTAGGCTTTTGTATTTTATATTCATATATACATGATCATCTATGTGTTATACTTACATTGCCTATTAATGCCGCCTTGTTTGTTAGAGAATATAACCTGGGGTTGATATATATAGCTGCACTGTCCCGTTTTATTGGGATGATAAAAGGGTAAGAGTTATTTATGGTACACCTAGAACCTGATTTAAACTCCAGTGGTATTTTTTTTGCCACTGACAGTTTCAATCCGGTAGCCCTATTGGCAATCATTTCATGGTATATACAAATGAGATATAGGGTCCTACAGAAACCACAGCGTCCGAACGCAATGGCACTGTACTACAAACAAGGAGCAATATTTAATTAATTATGCAATGAAATAGACACAATACAGCAGAAAGGGTGGTGAAGACAGGGTTACCGACTTGGAACGGTCAGTTGGCAATAAGGCTTACAGGTTAGCTTGAATCGAGATGATGTGTACACAATCCTTGCTATTATCCTATCTTCAGCGCCCAAAGAGACAAGACCGTGTAAACAAAACTACATTCCATCAAAAAGAATCATCTAACGATAAAGTCCATATCCAGAGAAACTAACAAAAGAAACACTAAGATGTTGTTGTAAAGCTATATAAAATAGAAACAACCACAGAAGTTACAGCCAAAGAGAAACCCAGTCTGGGGTACGACCAGAAAACGCGAAGGACGAACGCTCGTGCACCTACCTCCCTTGGTCGGGGTTTCAACAGGTTCAATCATAGAGTCCCAAGAGGATGTCCAGTCATCGCACAAGGGAAAAGTGAAGCGTAGTGACAGACTGTAGAATGGTCAGTCACTAAACATGCAGTTCGTTGTAATACTAAGGGGTCGTATCCTTTTAAGACAAACTTCCTGATTCATTTTGTAATGTGGTCAGGAAACCGCCAGATCCCTTTAACCTTCGACTCCATCTCTGTAAAATAAGGTTTGTGATATTCCTAGTCGCAGAAGTGTTTTACGGTTGGTGTCATACATCTCCAGCAGGTTTTCGTTGCGGCGGTAGAATTTTGAGAAAGATCTACGCAGATCGTGGTAACGAAAACCCTGCTGTAGAAGTTTACTTCTAATAACTTGATTTCGATCATTGAAGTCTATAACTTCATTACGAGATATAAAACACGTATGATATAGCACGAGGTACATCCCGATCCAGGTGTGGATAGCAAACGATCTTAAAGTTGAAGTCATCTCTTCTATCATAGATTGTAGTATGTACAACGATCGAGGAATGCTGCTTCAGTATCCGAAGTGTTGGTTTTATTCAGCGTGAGCTCTGGTTGACAAATGTTAGTAACCATATGAGCAAAGAATGGGTTATCAATATTAAATATGTCAGCTAAATACCGAGAAGTATTATTAAACGCATCAATAACTTCACTCTGACTAGCTGGTGACAAACTCAACATAACATATCTTTCATAGCAGTTCAAAAACAATTTTGCGACAGGTGACGCCCTGTTAATACCCATAGGAATACCAATAACATGGCAGTAAACAATTTTACGGTATCTTAGTCTTATAAAGATGCTATTTATCAATATGGGCGTTTGCAAAGAAAGCCCTGACATTATTACAAGAGAGACAAGTTGTACATTCTCTAGCAAACTTCTTCTGAATAAGCCGAAGCAATTTATCTTTGATTAGATTATGTGGTAGAGTAGTATATAGTAAGGAAATGACGTAGGTGCTTAGAGAAGATACATGAAAATGCGTACAACGTAGTTTATCAAGGACTTCTCCAAAGTTTTTGATAGATCAAAACAGATTGATTCCTGATTTTCAAAAGCCTTTCCGCAATAGTTAATAATATGTTCTTTAATCGCGGAAGGCCAGGAAGTCAAGAGTTTTGATATATTGGTCTTGGTAAATGAACTTGTATTAGCAATAAAACGTGCGTTTTCGCGCTTACACCACTTAGTACAGAAACCCGATAAATAACCCGCAATGTCATTGCGACAAGTATTACACTCAATATCTGATGGAAGGCGATACTTAGGACCTTTGGCAATTAATTAATTGCCGGTTCCTCTTATCCTTAATAACATTAAGACTGCCTTTGAGAATGTGACCGGCAGGTTTATAACAAATCTCAGTCAGTATGATTAGTTGTCTCGGTGTCAAGATCAGAATCTAACATCCTTTTATAATTGAAAATAAGATTTCTGGTAGATTTCTTATGCTTGTAACATATAACAGGAGTCGCATTATTCTTGAAATACTTAGGGATTTTGTCAGTCACCAGCATGTCATTAATTACTCCGGCTAAATTTATGAAATCGATGCCTTTATTAACATCAGTTATCTTCAAAACATGCCTTTTATGGTCAGCATCTGACCATAACTTTTCAAATAAGTGCTTGGATCCTTTTAAGACATAGGAAGTAATGTGCTATTTGGTTTGTTTTTGAACATTTTGTGACAATTATATTTGTTTATTTTGATTAATTTATAGACTTATATGAGTTTGAGATTTTAATGCCATTACTATGTTTATGCATATATGTCTTTGCCATCCAGGATTCCGCATTTGTAAACAATCGGCTTACATTCGGCTATTGTCAACCCTTTTTATGTTTGTGACGGCATATGCCTTTATGCCTTATTAACATTACCATTCTTATTTGTCTTTTTGCGTGTGTTTGGGTTTACTGCGTTCTGGGAACGCTGTATTTCGTGTTCGACTTTTATTTTTGTTTTTACATAAAATGCAGCCGTATCACTGTAATTGACATAACGGTTATATGGCTTCCTGTAATCCAAGCTACGCTTGATGGGAAATTTTACAAGGAAGTGTTTTATTGACATGACAGCTGATGTTGACCAATGAGATTGACACGCTGTATATGGATATTATTATGCCTTGGCCAGACGACATGTCATGAGTAGCCAAATACATGCTCCAAAAATGATTTTTAGAGATATGAGTACCCCTTTAGTATGACGTGTTATATTATCCTAGTTGGTACCGAGTTTGCAAATACATTTACGCTATGCATGTATGATTCTTGCCCATCCTATATATGTATAAACAAGTCTGATAATATTCATTATTACGAGAAAGTTGGCGAAAAGTATATAACTAGCCTCTGTTTACAACGGTGTCATATTTTCTTTAGAAAAGTAAGAAATACAATTATAAATGCGTGGTCAGTGATGATGTCTATATACGTGTTCAGCTTTCTCATAGACTGCTTTATATATGGTTGGACTTTTGAATAGAAAGACAGTTTTATTATGACTGTAGTTGGGTTTTACAAACACCTTGCCATTATTGAGGCGTTTGTTTTCGGTTTTCAGTGAATTATACATAGTTTGCAAGCCTACGAAACTAGCTTCGTCTTGTAAGGCTACATCCTGAGATGTTTATTATTTTGTATGTGTATCTTTAGTTAGTTTCTCTGGATGTGGACTTTATTGTAAGAGAATTCCTTTTGATGGGATGTAGTTTTGTTTACACTGTCTTGTCTATTTGGGCGCTGAAGACAGGATAATAGCGAGGATTGTGCGCATATAAAATCGATTCAAGCTAACCAGTAGGCCTTATTGCCTACTGACCGTTCCAAGTCGGTAACCCTGTCTTCACCACCATTTCTGTTGTTTTTTGTCTCTTTCATTATAGTTTCTAGTCCTTGTTTGCAGTACAGTGCGGACGTACGATGCCATTGTTTTCGGACGCTGTATTTTCTGTAGGACCCTATTTATCATTTTGTAAAAATGGCGTTAGATTTGTCATCGTTTTATTCTGTTATGCCAGGGTAATTCTATAATCAGCTGCAAAAGTAACCCTCAAGTAGCCTTCAAGCTGAACATATGGTTTTAACTTTACGGACTTAATAGTGTCTCTTTGACCAACAATTCGGTATATAAGCCAGAAATGTTTGTGTACAAAATCATATTTTTATCATAGACACCTGATTGTTTACGATTATCGTTTAAACATTTTACGAAAATTGTGCCCAGAGCGAACTTTGAACCATATACATTATGCCATTATTCGCTCTTCGGCAAACTAATTTTCAGTCACTACTGTACACTACTACCAAGTGATGATACGTAATTACCATTTTATAATAATATCCTAGTTTCAAATCAGGCAATTATGACATGACACGAGTTGCTTTAGCAGATGACACGAGCTTCGAGAATTAATTGTTACATTATATAATTCCATGTTGTTTCCATATTGTTTTCTATATAAATTGTTAAAGAACAATGTCATTATATTTGCGCTATTTCTATAGCAGTTGGTTAATTGTGTATGTCATCGTCCGATATCAACATACCAGTGTCGACGTCAAGCGATAGCTCAGAAGATCTATGTACAATCTTTAATGTTAAATCACCAGTTGAATCAAGTATGTCAAACATGTTTGCTTTCGCTTTAAAACAACTGTTTTGACCAGAGATGCATATGTTGTCGTTTCATATAGGAAACATGGTTTACATTGTGTTGCTAGTTTCGTCATCAACTTCCTGTGTGCTAAAGCTATTTATGAAGCACTAGTAATGGGATAATATAAAGCATACACTGAGATAACTTGTTTTATTGGGTTAATATATGATACCTATCCGTTTGTAAACAAACTCATTTCCTAAACGGAAATATGACTATTCGTAATACAGTTTACCGGGAAAGACTTTTTTAGATGTTGAAAATAAGAAGTCAGATTTAGATGGATATTACGTCCACGTACAAATAAGAAATCCGAGATGTTCTTGTATACCCGGTAAAAACATTGACCAACTGTAATAAATGTCTATACAAAAAAAAAGCTGAATGAACTTTTTTAACATGTATTTCTTTTTAGTCAGAAGTATGCAAGTACAACATTAAAATAATATTCATTTACCAGACAATAAAACATACACATATAGAGGCTTTTTAATTTATAAAGGTTCACTCGAAAAATCGTACAAAAGTCAATGTCTACAGGTACAGGCATATAATGAATAGTCGAGTACAAACTGTGTGTTCGATATATCAGGTATCGACCCGGGTGAGAGCACTGCCAAACGGTACCCTAGAGTTTAGGTCCTGCTTGAAGCACGAATTGTTCACCATTTGTTACATTTTGATTCTCGTCCGGGATCATCCTGAGAAACACCAGCAGTGTTTTTCAGTGGAATTAGTCATTCTTTGACGAATTTCAATCGGTCTATACGGTTTATCAATCATACATTTAATGTCAGCTTGAAATTTATCCCTGAACGTTTGTTGGCTGTTGAATAAATATTATTGCACGGTTTTACGTACATTTTTCTGATGAAAATAAATATAGGTTAAGACAATCCATAAAGTATTACTTATTTTATAGACAAGTATAATAATTTCACTTGGTCCTTTTCTGTTTTAATCGAGTATATGTTCGGTGCGTGTAATACAGAACCAACTGATGCCAACTGATGCCATTCCAATTGTCTGTGAATTGTACACTATTGTTACTATATACAATTACAAAACAAGGTATTTTACATAACTATCGATTTCAGAGCCAGTGTAAGAAAGCTTTGCCAAAATCGGAAACATTCCAGACTGTTTATTCATCTTCGTACTACTAAGCCGAAGACAATAGTGTAGCAATAAACTAGCTTTTGTCTTAAACCACACTTTACTTATTTAGGCTATTTCACATGTTTGTGTACACGAGGGTCTGTTTCTGTTGTAATATGTAAACACAGCACAACACTCAAGTTTGTTAAACTTTTCGCTGGTATATATGCTAGACGAGAAAAAAACGAGGTGTGACAAGTATTTACACTGTAGGAGCATTTGATTGAAGGATACTACCTGGATATCCATTTATATCTTCAACAATATCAACCCAACAGATGCTCATAGGATACAAGTTAATACATCATAATTGAAACAAAACATAACATATTGTCTACAGACAATTAATATTCATATATTCTCATATTTCAAGTCTATGGTATTAGTAAATAAAATATTGTATTGGTAAGTAACTCGTAATCCACTAAGTTCAAAAACAGCCATACAACAATTTGACCGCATCATGCATATCTGTAGAGGCTATACTATGACATATCTGCGTCATGTACATGATGTAGCTATAAACTGTGAATATCTACTTAGAGTAATGGAAATATGACAGAATGTCGGAAACTTTGATACAAAACAGAAACACTCAAGAAGAAAGTAGACGTGGAGGTCATGCCGATGATTGTCAACACCACGTATTAATGATATTGTCTTTAATTGGCAACTTTCTCTTGAGAATGTCGCTTGTATTTGGTTGATTAAGACTATTAAGCATCTTTATACGTGTACATATGTATATGTATGTGTATATATGGGTATATAGGTATGTGCATGAATGTGTACATGTATGTATTTACTATTATATTTTCAGATATGTTTTGTCACAATGCTAGAATTGTTTTATATTTTGTCGTCTTTCTTCCTTTTTATTGTAATTTTTATTTGTTTGTTTGTCTGTTTTGTTCTCAGTTATCTTAAATTCCAAACTTAACTATTGGTTACAGAAACTCATACTAAAACCATTATATTTTGTAATAATCGGTACATTTTTATATACATTTCGTATTGGTTTCCAGTATGATTTTTTTCTGTTTATTCTTTTTTTTTCTCACTTAAATTCTTTCTGACTGTACAAAGTGTTAATACTAAACAATCACGGTACACATGTTTTAAAGATTCTTAGTTAATTGTCAAACCAATATATGCAAACTGTACTACAGTTATGTTTGATATGAATTTATTGTTTATATGTACCTTGATACGGGAGAGGTCTTACATAGGCATTGCCTGTTGTCCAATCCCATTCAGTACTTGAATACAATATTGTTTAAATTAAGCATCTTTCGTCGTCGTGTGTAAACGATTTCCGATGTTCACTTAAACGAATTGGATTGTTTAAAAAAACTTCAGAAGAGTTTGAGGATGAGCAAAAACGACACGTGCGGTACGGAATGTTTTCCCTTGATAATTAGAAATAAGTACATTTTAGAGAAAGCATAAAAAAACACAGCCTTTGATTTGCATGTAAACAACTGAAAGCTTGTTTCAACAAGATGAATTCCACAATAAACAAAGTTTACGAAAGTCTTGTAGAGTTAATCCCCTTGATTATGATTATAAGGCCAGGGCTGTTTCAGTTTTTTACATGTTAACTTAAGTAACGATAATCAAATTTGACGCGGGCGTTTTGGAGTATTGAAAAAAACAATCAAGATTAAACTTGTTTTCGTGATATATTTAAAAGGAGTTAATGTTTTTATTTTAACTAGACTTGATTTGACGGTTTGTTTGAATAATATCTCGATGGAGTTCGACAAAGAGCAAAATGGTTGCATGTATTAGGAAGATATTGCCATATTTAGAAGGCAACTGATGCAAACTTTCAGAGCTGCTGTTTATTGTTAAAATGTATACAAAATACCAATATGTGTGGTCTAGTGGTTATCAATAAACATGCATGTATTAAACTATTGAAAAACAAAAGAAGCGCAACATCACTGGTTTAAATCCCGACCCGGTCAATATATCTACCGATGTTACCTGTATTAAAAACTGAAAAGGTGATCACTCGGAAGCAACAAAAACAAACAAGAGACAAAAGTAGCAGACGCGGTTTTATTGAGCCTGTTCATGAAAGTTAATTATAAGACGCAACACCTCTCACGACTCCTAGCACCGGCTTAAGCGATAATCAACTTTAAAACAATGCAGAGTGGGCGTGATGATCCCAAAGGACCAGTAAATAATAACGCTACTGATTTATAGTCGGGGCGACTTTTTACGGCCACCACACATCACTAAACAAACGATAGTGTGAATGTCAATTAATACTGAAAAGGTGATTCCTTGGAAGTAACAAAAACGAACAAGACAGAAAAGTAGCATACTCTGTTTTATAGAGTCTTTTCATGAAAGGTAATCATAAGATGCAACACCTCTCACGCCTCCTAGTACTAGTCTCGACCAACTAGCCCGTATCATGCATATGTCTTACTTGCAGATATCGGTCTGGGCAGATTAGGCCAATGAAAGCGCCCACTCGCGATTAGGACAATTTATTTACGCGTTTTTTTCACGCGCATAAAGTCGATGTTTGCATGACGTCATGTTGTAAATAAACGTACAGCGTCAATTGTTGATGCATCAGTTAAATTTATTTTGGTCCATTAACAATTGAAGATATGTTCTTGATACAATTTGCAATAAACGTCAATCTTTACTGAATACGAGCTACACTGAGAAGCAACAAAGAAAAACCCGAGATAGTAGGTCAGACTCGTTTTATTGGGTCTGTTCATGAGAGGTACTATAAGGCGTAACATTTCTCACCAGCTAAAGCGGTATTATAATTTAAAGCCACAACATTTGGGTTTGTATATTGTATATTTAAATTGCATTGCACTTTGTTTGTGGTACATTGTGGGTATATACATATTATCATCTTCGTGTTATACTTATATTGTACCATAGAATCTGGTTTAAATCCCCAGATAACATTATTTGCCATAGACCGTTCTAGCCGTTATTCGTCTTTTATATATCTTTATACTTGTGTTTGTTTTTATGCGTATTTTTGGCTGGTATTTGAATGCTACATTATATGTTCGACTTTTATATCTAGTTTTATATACCGACTGTTTGGATGTTCGTCAAACTGAAACTACCTCACCCGCAACTAATTCATCTTTATGTTTAAGTCTAGCGTCTGTAGATGTAAGCTGTTGTGCCAATATTCAATAAGACGTCTCTCTATAACAAATGAAATATTTCAGAAGATTAAAGGGCAATTTCTATTCAAATTCTTCCAATTTGTATACTGCGTTAATCTGATTATTCCTGTAAAAACAAATTATTCGTCTTCTATACTATTAACACACATACATCAAATGTCGCAAATCAAAGGATCAATTCAAGATTTTCTACTAATTAGTCAGTTTACAAAGTTATTTACATTTTACATTTCTAGACGCTACTAAACATGTACCAAGTATAATTTGGAATGTAGGTTATTTATATTATCATACAAAATACCTTATTGTGTGCCCATAATTATTATCTCTCAAAGGCCACTTTTTTTTTTTTTGGTAAAAATGCATATATTGTTCACGCATTTTAATAGCAATGTTATATATATGTTTTTATTTATATTTCAATGTAGCTGATTGGAATCATTACGTGATCCGAGTATTAACGTTCATACTCCCTCCAACCCCTTCTACAAGAAGCGAAAACGGGGTTGGCTGGGGTATGAAATAAATACAACCTTAATTTCGGCTTAACAAGTTTTCATATTATAAAATTGAAACATTTAGTAGGTAATTTTAAACAAGTTATCGCATTTTTTTTCAGTAAAAAATGTTTTCAAACGTGTTTTATTGTCGAAATATCCGTTATAAAATCGTGCTAACATAAGCTTTCCCATCGCTTAATGGAATTAGGGCGAGAACACATAATGTTGTTAATCAAATATCCGTTTACTTTTCGATCATATACATGTTGAAAACAACACATATCATATATTTGAATAATTAACAGCCTGATACTTTAGATTAGAATTACTTGTTCAAACCATGGTGTAGGAGAACATTTATTGTAGCCTGGAGAGGATTTCTTTGTTTAAACTGTCCCGTTTAAGTTAATAATAGGATAAGAGTGAGGTTTGGTGAACCATAGAACCTGGATTTTGAACAATTACACTATGTGGACTTGCCATGAAGTTTGTAAATCACTTATGTTTCTATTAGAAACATTATCGTCAGGTATGGAACTACCGTTTATCGACACATTGTTGGTATCCCTATGGGTATGAACTGTGCACCCCTTGTCGCAGATTTGTTTTTATATTTCCATGAAAGAGATTTCATGTTGAGTCTTTCACCAGATACCCAGGCAGGTATTATTGAAGCTTTTAAAGACATTATCTGGATGACATACTGAACATTTACAAGCCTTTCTTTCCTACTTTGGTTAATAATATATTTTCTAAAGAACTTAAATATAACAAAGCTAATATTTATAATATTATCGCTTCTTTTCTCGATTTACATCTCTCTATTGAAAATGGTAAAATAATTAGCACATTCTATGACAAGAGAGATGATTTTATTTTTGATATTGTTAATTATCTCCATTTAGATGGAGATGTTCCCAGCGCAGGGTTAGGGTTAGGGTTAGGTTCCTGACCGTTCCAAGGCGGTAGCCCTATTGTCAACCCTTTTGTGTTTGTGATGTCGTTTGCATTTATCATTGCTTTTGCCTTCTTGTTTGTCTGTTTGCATGTTTGTTTCTGTGTTTTGTGGTTGACAGTCCTCCTTGAATGCTACTTTCCCTGTCCTATCTTTTTATATTTCTTTTTTCTTATTGTGTCTATCTGTTTCAACTTATTCGTTTTTATAGAGCTTGTACTCGAGTTGAGGAGTTTTATATTCGTAATCGTTGTATAACTAAAAAGCTATTCCATCAGGGTTACCGTTACCATAAACTTCGTAAAAGCCTTTGCCACATTGTATTATCGTAACCCTGATCTTCTTTCCAAATATAAAAGTAATTTAAGAACTCTTCTGGACTTTCCATGAAGTTTGAATCACTTGTTGTTTTATTAGATAATATTTGTGTCAGGTATAAACTGCCTTTTATAGACAAATTATTGGTATCCCTCTGGGTATGAACTGTCGCAGATTTCATGTTGAGTTTTTCACCGGATACCAAGGCATATGTTATTGAAAAAAATAAGTATAACTGTCGAACAGGAAATGCAGCTTTCACAGAACACTGTAAGCCCCAAAACATGCAAAAGGACAAACATGAATGGCGGCCTTTAATGACACCCCTCGATATCTGGATGACATATTCAACATTGACAAACCTTTCTTTTCTACTATGGTTAATAATATATATATCCTAAAGAACTTCAACTTAACAAATCTAATACATTTGATATTAACACTTCTTTTCTCGAGTTACATCTCTCTATTGAAAATGGCGAACTAATTAGCAAAATCTATGAGAAGAGAAATAATTTTAATTTTAATATTGTTGATTATCCCCATTTAGATGGGGATGTCCCCGAGCAATGTGTCTCAACTTATTCGTTTTTCTAGAGCTTGTACTCGTGTTGAGGACTTAAATATTCGTAAGCTTTGTATAAATAAACAGCTACTCCACCAGGGCTACCGTTACCATAAACTTCGTAAAACCTTAGCAAAATTGTATTATCGCGATCCCTGATCTTCCTTCCGAAAATAAAAGTAATTTAAGAACTCTTCTGCGACAAGGACTATCCCAACCTGAATTCTATGGTGATGTGATTTACGAACTGCGTAAGATCATTGGTCGGGATCACTTTTATACTACCTTTGTTAAACTTGTTTAAAGGTTTATCAAAAGAAGTTATGACCCTATCTTTGTCAACGCACTGCATGCTTGGTGGTGGACCCTTTTACAATTCGCCGCTATGCTTTATTATTTAAACGTGCGATGATCGGACAGGCTGAGGACCCTATGATGACGTCTACCTAAAGCCCAAAAACCCTGAATGGTTTATTCTCTTGTTGCTCTGGCTTCTGCCAAGTCATTGAGTGCCTTCATTGTGACTTTCTTGGCTATTTCTTTTGTATTTGTATATACACGAGAATCTCTGTGTTTTACTTATATTGCCTATTCGTGCTGCCTTGATGGTTAGAGAATAGTTCATGGCGGGTATTTCTTTATTTACACTGTCCCGTTTTATTGAGATGACATTAGGGTAAGTGTGAGGTTTAGTGCACCCTAGAACCTGGTTTAAACCCCCAGAGGTCTTTTTTGCCACTGACCGTTCCAATCGATAGCCCTATTGTCAACCATTTTTGTGGTTGTGACGTCTTATGCCTTTATTCCTTGTTAACATTGCCATTCATGTTTGTCCTTTTCCTGTTTTTGTGTTGACTGTGTTCTGCGAAAGCTGCATTTCATATTCGACTTTTATACTTATTTTTAAACTAACGGCTACCTTTTCGTCATGGACTGTATCTATATGGTCAACCCTTTTTGTGTTTGGTGTATTTATGCATTTTGCCTCGTTTTGATTTATTATTTTGGTCAACTGTGTTCTGTCTCTGCTACTTGTCATGTTTGACATTTTATATACGTTGAAAGTGTATAATATTACCAAATTTAATTTTAATGTGTACGACAAAGAAACAAAACGAGATATTGGTTGAATCTAAGAAATATATATACATATATATGTGTGGCTTGTCTTTGAATTTAATCAATACATTTCATATATTCGCTATGAAATACAATCAAAATTGTTGCTTTTGTGGACAATTTAGTTCTATGAGTCATACTAATTTCAAAAGCAGATTTAAACGTTGAATGGGAAATGTAGCCATCAAGGACCAGAGCCAACTAAAAAGACCCACCGAAACAAACCTCTGTCTATATATTCCGGGAAAACAACGTTTCCCCAGATTATTTGTTAAGCCTTTTCATGTGTTCAACTTAAAGTTAATTCTAAACTATTTTCACCAATAATTATATTATTTTCATGTAAGTATATATGCATAACTGATATAGCAAGCTGTATATATTACAATAATTAAAATGGACCTTGTAGTATGTATTTTGAGATAGGTCATTGTACGGGGATGTAGGAAAACATCTAACTTTCTTTGCTCAGCTTAATCAATAAAACCGAGACAGTAATATTTCGTACGTATCGTGTTCGGCCGTTCCCAAAACTCTTTAATATGTCAACGTCCTGAAAACATATCAAACCATCATAGCGAGCACTAAGTCAATTATCTTTCATCAACATACTACACAAATCTAATTCAACGAGAAAATGTGCCGCCAAAGATGTTGTCTTAAAACTATAAAAAAACAGCACGTTGATGTGTTAACAAAATCAAAGTAAACCAAGACATCGTTTCATGCAATTGGAAAAAGTAGTGAATTCAGTTTAGATCAATGCGTGCGTATAGATTAATTATGCTATACCTCACGCGCACACACATAAGTTTGCATTGTTTAATTCATGCCTGTATATATAAAACATACAATCAAAAGAGCCCTATCAAAAGCAAACCGTGTTTACACCAAATAGTTTCCGGCGATTGTTGTTATTGTAGTTGGTGGTTGAATACCTGTTTTAGCTATAAATACATGTATTCCAATGTTATCTAGAACCAAGTGGACGGCGCGTAACCGCAAATCCCCAGGCATTCACGAATGTACTTATGGTTAACACATACATATTCACCTTTTTGACCCAGTATCAAACTCTAGGGTTAACACAGTTTGTATTAATTGCTCTTTGATACTCAGAATAGGTATAGTATGTTATGCTGCATGTATGGATACTGTGTACAAATGAATTAATTTTAGTTTTTTGAACATTTGATCCCGACACAGAGTCCCACAGGTGACCTCGAAGAAAAATATAGTGTGTAATCCCATGATTATATCATTTATTTTTTGAAAGAAAACAGACTCAGACATATTTAAAACAGAGCAGCATATTTGCCTTCGTCCTCCGAACTCCACTGGACAGACGTGTGCCTTTGGAATAATATAATCGTTTGATATGTTGTTTATCTTTTAAAGACGAGTATATATACTGTAAAACTACTTTGAGAAAAATGAAAAAATGACTGTTTAGTCCAATTTCTAGCGTATTGACCTTATGACACCCCTTCCCTCCGGGCCATGGTTGACGCAGAAGGAAAACAGTATACGGTGTTATGCCATAATATGTACGTCTAACTTTGGATTGCAGAAATAATTGAACTGTGTTACCCTCCCCCAAGCTCACACACCCCCACCCCTGGGCAGACGTCAGAGTTAAAAATAATAATCGTTTGATATGTTTTGATTTTTCATGGACGAGTATATATACTAAGTAATGTGCAAAATATAGGGAAAGATAACAGTGTTATCGAATTTGTAGTGTATATGATCTGTTGACTCTCCTTACCCCGTGTCACACGAGTGAATTTGGAGAAAACAAACGAATACCGAGTAATCCAATTAGCTTAAGTTTTAATTTGAGATAACGTTTAAACACTCCCCAACCCAATCCCTGAACCCATATGGACAGACAGATCAGAGGGGTTAACAATATTCCCTAACGTTTTCTTCAATGAAATAACACAATTTTCCTAGTCTCGTTGAATAGATGTTGACCAAAACCTGGAGGAATCATTTTGGGGATGCATTCTGATTGGCGGAGGTGCGAAGTATACATATGTATAGAGCAAGTTCAAGATAAATAACATATTCTAGTTTGGACGATATATAAAAAGCAATTTTCATCGAACAAGGTTATAGTAGCGTGAAAACAAACTGACGTTAAATAAATTAAGATGACGGTTCGAATGGAATGATCTTTGCGATCTTTAAAATCGTGCAAACTAGTGTTAAACGTTGAAATCGAGACAGAATATCGACTGTTTAATATCCTTTAATGATGTTTAACGGCTCCGCTATTGCGTCGCCATTAAACCACATTTGTGACCATGGAACTGTATTGTAACTGATGTAGCTTCTCAGAATTCAAAGGACAGACACTTTAACCAATTATTAACGTCTCTCCTTGCACGTTTTGTTGTATTTATTACATATGGCCATGTCAAGTCTTAATAAATATTACAAAAATCAAAACATACCAGACAAAACAGACAATCAACATTTTCAAAACAGTTAAATTACAATAGTTATACATATGTATCGGACCATAAGGACCTACACGAAATACATTGTTTATCCATGTATATTAATTAATCCCTTTACAAAGATGTTTAGTTTATCAATAAAAAGGTTTAGCATTGTTCCTTGTTATTCCTCTCAGGAAACAACGAAAATTAGATTATTTTACTTGTGGATAATGTGGATATTTATTTTGAAATATATAAATGAAAGCTCAGGCGAGTTCTAAAACCATCCATATCGGACCAATTATACGCGAGTTATGGCCCTTGATTTAATATGCTACATGGTGCATTGTTAAGACAATAGGGTGGTTATCTTTCATCTTATCTTTACCAAACTTAGTCAGAATGTTGATATCAATAACAGCTCGGAATAGTTTGAAAACAAGACAAGTCTGACTGGTAGAACTTGAGTTTTGACCCTTGCATTTCTTTAATATGCTATAGTTTGCATCGTTAAGACAATAGGACCTTCAGTTTTCATTTGATATTTATCCTTCTGTCAGGTTGCTGATATTAATAAAAGCTCGGACATGTTTTGTAAACCAGACAAATCGGACTAGTTACACCAGAGTTATGGCCCGTGATTTTATTACGTATGCTATACATTTCCTCGTCACGACGATAGAGCCTTCATTTTTCATCTGAACTTATCAAACTTAATGGTTGTTATTAATAAAAGCTCGAAACCATTTGAACTCTATCTAGATCAAACCTTTTGCATTTTAACAATATCCACCTTCATATTATTGAACAGCATTCACATTGGAGGTCTAATCATAGTGTTCGAGAATTCACGAGGTTTATAGTTCCGTTAGGAAATTATCGGGTCTGAACACTATTATATTTCCATAGCTGATTGAACAATGTAAGACAGTATTGTAATTTTGGCAATTATAAATATCTAAATAGTAAAAAAAACTACATTGTTTGAACCGATATTAACTCCAAAAGTAAAGATTTCCCGGTTAATTTCATTTACTTATATGTCATTGGCCCTGAATGAACTGTCTGGCTCGATATTTCAACGCTGTGGCGCTCATCAAGATATATTATGGAGCACATCAATATATCTTATGGAGCACATCAAGATATATTATGGAGCACATCAAGATATCTTATGGAGCACATCAAGATATATAATGGAGCACATCTGGAGTACATCACGATATATTATAGAGCACATCAAGATATATTATGGAGCACATCAGGATATATTACGCATCACATCAAGATATATTATAGAGTACATCAAGATATATTATGCAGCACATCAAGATATATTATAGAGCACAACAAGATATATTATGCAGCACATCAAAATATATTATAGAGCACAACAAGATATATTATGCAGCACATCAAGATATATTATAGAGCACAACAAGATATATTATGCAGCACATCAAGATATATTATAGAGCACATGAAGATATATTATGCAGCACATCAAAATATATTATAGAGCACAACAAGATATATTATGCAGCACATCAAGATATATTATGCAGCACATCAAGGTATATTATAGAGCACAACAAGATATATTATAGAGCACATCAATATATATTATGGAGCACATCAAGATTTATTATGGTGTACATCAAGATATATTATGGAGCACGTCAAGATATATTATAGAGTGTATCAAGATATATTATGGAGCACATCAAGATATATTATGGAGCACATCTGGAGTACATCAAGATATATTATAGAGCACAACCAGATATTTTATGCAGCATATCAAGATATATTATGGAGCACATCAAGATATATTATGGAGCACATCAAGATGTATTATGGAGCACATCTGGAGTACATCAAGATATATTATAGAGCACAACCAGATATTTTATGCAGCACATCAAGATATTTTATGGAGCACATCTGGAGTACATCAAGATATATTATAGAGCACAACCAGATATTTTATGCAGCACATCAAGATATATTATAGAGTACATCAATATATATTATGGAGCACGTCAAAATATGTTATAGAGTGCATCAAGATATATTATGCAACACATCGAGATATATTATGGAGCACATCAAGATATATTTTGGAACACATAAAGCTATAATATGGAGCTAACTTATTCAATTAGAATATCTTCCATCAACATTTGACACTCTGATAATTCACACTGACAAGACGTCTACATATAGAATACTTTTAATGAAAAAAGAAATACATATTGATTTGTTATCAAAGTCCGAGAAACCTGACACATCGCTTGAGCATCTGTTTATACTAACATTGTTAAATGGTAATTTGTTTGTCATTGTGTTGTTCATGATCACTGCTTAACTATTGCAAATATAACGTTGGGAATGCTACCGCTGCAAAATATTAAGTAAAGAATATTACATGAGTGACTGTGTATTATTGATTTTAATAAACGAGTTGGATAAAATGATAGGATACGAGACTCTCCGAACTCCACTGGACAGACGTATGCATTTGGACGAATATGTTGTTTATCTTTTATAGACACGTATACATTCTGTAACACCATTTTGAAAAAAACATGATAAAATTACAGTATATTTTTACGCCCTTTTTTCGGGGCCACGGTTGACGCAGAAGGAAAACAGTATACTGTGTAATGCCATCATATGTACGTCTCACTGTGGATTACAGAAAACTATTTGAACTTTGTTACCCTACCTCCAAGCAAACACATCCCAACCCCTGGGCGGATATCTGAGTTTAAAATAATAATCGTTTGATATGTTTTGATTTTTCATGGATTAGTATATATACTAAGTAATGTGGAAAAACGACTGTGTTATCGAATTTGTAGTGTATTTGATCTGTTAACGCGACTTCCCTCGTGTCACACGAGTGACGTTGGAGAAAATAAACGAATACCGAGTAATCTAATTATCTTAAAGGGACACATGGCAATCTTGAGTTTTATTCAAACATTAAAATTTGCTCCTCAATTCAGTTATCCTGCGTCATTTTAACTTTAAAACTGCTTGCATATGATTAAATAAAAAATTGAGATTTCAATTTCCCTCAATATTTCACCAAATTTTTAAACATATTATTGATGCACTATTATAAAAAATTAGTAATATGTAAAAATAATTTGCTTTCAACTATTCCAACAATTACTATTAATGATTGAACAAATGCAAGTGAAGAGAAAAACTAACGGGACGCCGTGAGTTTTTAAAAAATCAAGATTGCCGTGTGTCCCTTTAACGTTTCATTTGAGATAACGTTTAAACACTCCCCAACTCCATCCCTCAACCCATAGGCAGATGTTGGAGCATTCACGAGGTTTATAGTTCCGCCACACGTTATGACATTCCCGGGTCTGGACATTAATCATATATATGAAACGAACTTTAGTATATTTTCATAGCTGATTGAACAATGCAAGGCAGTATTGTAATTTTGGCAATTAGAAAATGTCTAAATTTGTTAAACTTACATTGTTTTAACCGATATTAACTCTAAAAGTAAAGATTTAACGGTAAATATGATATCATTTACTTAATATTATTGTCCTTATCCCAGAATGTCGGACACCATCTAGCTGTCTAGTTCGATATTTCAACGCCTTGAGCACATCGAGATATATTATGTAGCCACATCAAGATATATTATGGAGCACATCAAGTATATGTTGGAGCACATCAAAATATACTAGTGAGCCACATCAATATATGTTATGGAGCACATCAAGATATATTATGGAGCACATCAAGATATATTATGGAGCACATCAAGATATATTATGGAGCACATCTGGAGTACATCAAGATATTATTATAGAGCACAACCAGATATTTTTATGCAGCACATCAAGATATATTATGGAGCAAAACAGTGAGGCCTCTATAGCCCAGTGGTAGAGCACTGGGCCCACAAGCGGAAGGTCGTGGGTTCAACCCCCGCCGGATGCTGGTCTCTCCATTATCATCTTTCATTTATTCATTGCTTATCATTCATTACCATTAGGCAAAATCCGCCTTCTCGGCCCCCAAATTTGATTCATGAGTAGTTAGTACCTCACTGCTTTCTTGTGACGATGTTAGGCCGACGTTCACTGAAAGAAGGGAAGCTGTAGACAGAAATTCGTTGGTTCTTCGTATGGCGCGTCTAAAGTATGCAGTGGCCAGTAGCCTAGTAGTGGCATAGTAGCTTGAATGGAGTACATAGGAGTACTAGGGGAGGCTGTTTCACAGCAATAGACAATAACAGAAGACATATCAGCATGTCCAAGAAACAGTACAATCGAAGGAAAAAAGAGAAAAATCAGGTGAACTGCGGGTGAACAGCGAGAGTCGTCGCAGAAACGGGAATATACAGCGAGGCGTCAGCAGAAAGTATGACAAAACAGATCACCATCTAGTAAGAGGGACAACAGCAGAGCTGCGGAAGACGGAGTGAGGGAAGGCGAAAAAAAAGAGCAGATAAACGGGTTGAGAGGTGGGCCAAAAAAAAAAAAAAAAATAAAAAAAAATATATATATATATATTATGGAACACATCAAGATATATTATGGAGCGCACTAATTCAATTAAATTAGCTTCCATCAACATTTGACACTCTGATAATTCACACTGACAATACCTCTACATAGAGAATACTTCTAATGAAAAAAAACAAAAAAAAATACATGTTGATTTGTTATCAAAGTCCGAGAAACCTGACACATTGCTTGATGAAAGTACAACAAATTAATTCAGATTGATGAACAGCATATTTTTACAGCTTTTTACTAACATTGTTAAATAGTAAATTGTGTGTCATTGAGTTAAACTTCATGATCACTGCTCAACTATTGCAAATATAACGTAGGGAATGCTACTGCTGCCAAATATTAAATAGAGGATCTTACATGAGTGACTGTATTACAGTGCATTATTGATTTTAATAAACGAGTTGGATAAAATGACCATATCATTTTGCAACGCACTGCATGCTTGGTGGTGGACCCATTTACAGTTCGCACTATGCTTTCCTCTTTGATTCGATGACCGGACAGGCTGTGGACCCTATGATGACGTCTAACTAAAGCCCAAATGGACGGTGACGTTTGATGTTTGTCTGGAGTCTTGTCTTGTCGTGCCCTCAATGGTTTATTCTCTTGTTACTCTGGCTTCTGCCAAGTCATTGCGTACCAACTTTGTGGCTTTCTAGGCTATTGTTTTTTTGTATTTAAATATACACGAGCATCTTTGTGTTCACTTTATATTGCTATTAATGCTGCCTTGTTGGTTAGAGATTAGATCATGGCGGGGATTTCTTTATTTACGCTGTCCCGTTTTATTGGTTGACAGTTGGGTATGTGCGAGACGGTAGCCGTATTGTTAATCCCTTTGTGTTTGTGAAGTCGTTTTTGGCCTTTTGTTCATTTAAATTTGTTCTTTGTTTCTGTGTGTGTTTGTGGTTGACTGTCGTCCTTGAATGCTGCTTTTCCTGTTCGATTTTATATCTATATTTGTAGCATGGTCCCTGAAAATTCCCCTTGTAACAGCTCAGGTGTAAATCGTTTAATTGAAAATAACACCTGTCAGAATAAATGGTGACTACAACTACCAGTTATTGGAAGTTAGAGTATGGCAGGGAGCTGAAATGGACATGCTACAAAACATATAGAGTATGGTCTCATCTCGTTGGTTAATTTAAACACCTCGATGGCTACGCCCATCTCGATGTTTAAATCAACCAACTCATTGAAACCATACTCTAATCTATTACGTATTGCACTCCCAGAAGCCAATTTATGTGATAAACGAAGTTTAGACATTACAGACTGGCTATAGAAATTAAAATACTGAAAGATCCGCGGAAATCAACTATATGTTGCGTTATACAATATTTAAAAATAAGTCAGCTCACAGGCAAACCTCTTTTTTAATTTACACTTTTTGAAATAAACACATTTAAATCGATCAGTCGGAACTTACCTTTAGAAAATACACAAATTGTGTTTCCTTAAGGTCTTCCTTTATTGCGGCAATATTCAATGATGGGTTATCTGCGACTAATATTCGGCTTACGATGTGTGCAAACGTCTATATGGCCGCTTTTCTGCAGCTTCCCGTTCGTAAACTGGTTTATCTATTTTAGTTTGTTGATGAGTGTCTGAATTTATTTTTACCATGTAAATTAGTAATTTGTATGAACCGACAATGTTGTGAGCGAATTAGATATTATGACTAATAAAACCTATGGTGTTAGAATCCGAGCGTATGGTTTCAGAAATGACACAACCAACTAAATACCTGAAACGACATAGTTGAGACAATGGTCACGAATAAGTTCTGATTGATCTGGATTCTAGTCTGGTGTTTTGTAAGACGCATCATGCGGCACTTAGTCAACCATTACTCTCCAAAATAGCCAGTCTGTGGTGAAACTTCTGTATCAAATGATAATCCTAACTGCTATAGATCTATCGTAAAAAGCCATACTTCAGCCTAATCTGTTGCTCAACGATTTTTATGAATGTTTCGATAACATTTTCACGCCGGCCCAATAGTTTGCCAATCATTTTTAGACAATACTAATATAAATTCGTCACACAAAAGCAATATTAACATATTTTTGTAATAGTTTCCTGCTTGCAAATGGCGTGAATTGTTAGGGGTGGTGTTGCATTTAGCTTGACATTGTGTAAGACGTATATTTAAATATCAAGTAACTATCTGTAAAGAATATAATTTTTCTGACTCTTAAGCAAATTGAGAAAATACTAAGTTATTAAACGATCAACAATTATTTTTTACAAGCATCTCAATTTATTTCCGAATACATTTTATGACCAATAGTTTTAAAATACTGAGCATGCTTGACCTTATTTGTCATCCCTTGAACTTAATCGATCATGTATTAAAATCATTATGATATACGGATGTGTTTTCTAGTACTAGTGTTATTAAGCATCAACACAAAGAAGCCAGAATTAAAGCTAGTATAAACGTCGAGCAGGACATTTAGCATTTACACAACACAAGAAACGGGGATTTTTTTAATCTAGCTCATGTGCTGAGAACTGTAAACTCGACATGTTAAATCAAACGGGTCATATGACTGAACATTTATCATTCAAAACAGTCTGTTTAATAGTGTTCATAGTTCAACGTAACCTAGTGGCATTGTTGACTATTTAATTAGCTCTTAATGTAGTGTGTGGTACAGTGGGGTCGACAATGCCTAGCGAAGAAGACGATGCCATTGCATTTGGGTGCTGTTGTTTCTTTAGGACATTATCTTTTCTCATATTTTATAGTACGAGAAAGGGTCGAGTGATTCATTCTGATACTAAACCCACGTGCACTTGTTGAACATGTCGCTGATATATATGCCAGACAGTGAAAGTCGGTTGGGTAAATGAATGAATGAAGTGTTTACGGCACGTCGACACATAAATAGGTCATATTGTGCGCAAAACCTGACGAAAGATATAGAAATGAAGGATTAATTAAAAATTAATGTAAATATATCAAGATAAAACTATTAAAAAAATAAGGGATGATATGGTAGTAATATAAACTATATATGTAATCAACAAATGCCCGAAAAACGGGTATATAAAAAGTAAAAAATACAAGAACATATTATAATGATTTATCATAGTCTGGCTTCCTTCAGGACATCTAAAACCAGACTAAAATCTATAGTATTAATAACTCGGTCATAGTATTATCATTGTAGTACCTTTGACGCATAGGATCAAGACTACACATTCCAGCAATATGGTTTTGACCGTTACGTGTGCAAAAGTCAGGGTATACAGTCTGGTATAGCTCACCATTGTAATAAATATGAATGAGTATAACGTGTATGCCCTTCTCATATCTGCACCGGGCTAGACACTTCGTCTCGATGAATTGGTCTACTAGAGAACGCCATTCTCCGACGTAACGGTTAATTGAATGGAGTTTATTGTTAACTGACAAACCCCAAGCGGTTTGCCAAGAGTTACGAATATATGGTGTTAATACAACTTTTAAATCAGAATAGGTAATTTAGTATTAGAATATGTAAATATAATGCTGCTCAGCAGCACCACAGCTCTATCATTACATGTTTTCCTACATGGCTTGAAGCTAGCAGAAAATAATAACATTAACAATTATAAGAGATTACTACTTTTCTAAAAGTTGAAGCACAACTGGGTTATCTTATTTCATATTACCCAGTGCTTGAAGAGATAAAAGGAATCAGAAATATTACAAAATGGTCATCATCAGATCTTGATTTAATTTACAAGCTCAATTGCTTAGTAACTGAAAAGATAGAGGCCTTGTCAGGCAGGCCGGCTCTTTATGCTGTGTTTGTGAATAACAGCTGCTGCAGCTACCTTACTATCCATCTTTAGAACCATCGTGTATATATAGTTGAAAGTACTGTACTTCGATTTAATTTTCATTAATTTGCTTTGAAAGACAGTAGGGTCTGTACTGGATTTGTTACTATACAAAGATCAAAAATAATTGTTGGTGTTTCAATGTCCACGGGTGGAATTTGTGGTAGACTTTGTACTTGGCAATTAAATTTAGAGTGATTTCCAGTGTCTCTTATTTTGGTTTAATACGAAGACCAAACGATCGAATGGGCCTTCGTTTCGAGTCAAAAAGAGGTTCATAACTTGGATTAAAAACATTATCGAAGTTGGGTTAGAATTGTTAGACTTCAATTAATGGCGTATTGAAGGGCTAATTTGTCCCGTCTATAGGACAGGATGGTTCATTAGCTTCAACATATAGACTATCGGCTGGTGATGTACGAAAGGCACCTAGGCGAGTCGTAATCCTGATTATGTATAGATCCGAGCATCTGCCAAGTACGACTTGCGTGTCGATCCATATACTATCGAGCCGTAGTCCAGCTTGGATCCTGATAAGAGATCTATAAAGTCGCAAGAGGACTTTACGATCCGCTCCCCAGTTAGTGTTTGCAACAACGTTAGTAAATTAAGAGCCTTTAAGGCACTTGGCCTTCAAGTATTTAAGAGTTTGGTATAAACGTTAATTTACGGTCGAAAATAAGACAAGGAAGATTGTCTCAATCCACTACTGGTATTGGTGAGCCTATCCAGTGTTAGATAGGGTCTTCATGATGTTTACGTAGTTGACAAAAATGCATACAGTTAGTTTTAGATTTAGAAAATTTAAAACCATTTTCATCAGGACCAGGTCTGAAGTTTGTTGAGACATTGTGAAGTTGTCTCTCAATAGGTTCATGTTTTTTGCATCGATAACATATAACAAAGTCGTCAACATATAGAGAGCAATCCCACACCAGGATTGAGCATTTAACTATAATATTATTTTTTTATATTAAAAAGGGTGACAGAGATTATGCTGCCCTGTTGCACACCCATCTCCTGTTCATGAAAAGGTCAGAGAGGGTTGAACCCATTCGGACACGAGAACTGTCTATCATCTAAGAATTCTCTATAAAAATGGGTAATCGGCCTCTAAGGACCAAGGTCTGAAGATCATTTATAATCACAGTACTTCCATGCAGTATCATAAGCTTTCTCCAAGTCAAAAAGTACAGCGACTAGATGTTCTTTTTTTTTATGAAAGCTTCCCTAATAACGATTCCAAATCGTATGAGATTGTCTGGTGTACCTCGTTGGCGCCGGATATCCCAATTTGATACTTTGTTATCAGCTTTTTGGACTCCAGGTACCAAACGAGTCTCTCATTAATCATTCGTTCCATGGTTATAGAAAACACGTTATAGCAATAGGGCGATAATTTATTGGGTCACGTATGATCCTTCTGTTTGATTGGGACTGGAATAACGATGCTTCCCGCCAAGAATCGGGGAAGTTCCGGTCCTACCCAAACCTTATATATATATCAAGAAGTGTAGAGAGACAGGTTTCAGGTAAATGTTTTAATACTTGATATGGATATCATCAGGACCCAGCTGATGTATCATGAGCCTGTTTATGGGATTCTC
>JAWPHD010013941.1:0-64699 GCA_037043455.1 Cyrtodaria siliqua | reverse complement strand
TGGTTTTGTCTGGGTGTATACCTAATGCAACTCCAATAAGGCTACTAAAGTCAGAGCCTTTATATTCTTAAAATTCACAAATTATTTGTTAGATTCTATCTTAAATAATTTTTCACTGGGTCCAGTTCTTACTACCCAGTCAGTCATGGGGTTGTGCTGCTCTGCCAGTTAGCTGACTTGGCCTTGCCCAAGTCTGTAACTTTGGGCATACAAATCGGTTGCAGTTTTATTTATTATTTTGCTTATCTTCGTTTGTAAGCACTTCATACCACTATGTTCCAAAGGTGTTTGGTTTATACATATTGTATTGTTCATAGTATTCTATGCTTCACACAGTTATCTGGTGTTCATAGTTACATTTACAGCTCAGTTATGAAGCTGTTATTTTAAGTATTGAATCAGGGGGTCGATACTTATTTAAATGATCTATGTAATACAAAAAAATTTCTGTTCCATGGATTAGCTTGAAATTGCCGATTATAATTTTAGATGGTGGTGGACTTATTGTCCTTGAACGAATTGAAGGACTTATGAGGTTGCCATATTCACCTTGTAACGTTCATCTGCCCATCTAAGAAGTTTTAGAGGCTCCTCCTACTGGCTGTATCGCCAGTCAGGATCCCAGATTACGCTATGGTGAGTGTAAGTTGCTTGGGTTCATGCTCTCGTCTGCTTTAATTTCTTGTAATTAGAGCAGGTTTGAGCGTGCTTTGTTACTTGTTGTTCAGAGTTGTTCAAATCCCCTTTACATATTCGGGCACTCATAACAGGTTACATTGTACCACCCCAGCTCATTGTGTTAAAGTCGCAATTGTAATGTTGTCGTAAGCTATCTATAGACCAATATGAAAAATTTTGTTAATTTTAATATTTGTCTATTATACTTACGACAACATTAACTACCCACCCCTCCTTAATTTAGGACTTATTTGCGGAAAGAGGAAGTAACTCTGTGTGACTCTTGCTTGTACGGGTGTATTTGGCGGCGCCCTTGGTGCCGGGAGTCCCGGGAAGGGTATTTGGGGAAGTTTTTCCGTTCGTGGATTAAGGCAAGTTGAGTATCTTGCAATTGTAATGTTGTCGTAAGTATAATAGACAAATATTAAAATTAACAAAAATTTTCATTTTGATTTCATGTATGCTTCAGGAAAAAAGAAACGCAACTCTGTATCTTCTATATAATTTATATTCTGCCCACTTAATTCTACATAATATTCCAGAGATATCCCAATATGTTTTGTAAAAAAAAAATTACAGCTAGTTAGAGAACGGAGAAAATATGTGCTGTTGTAGACTTTTTAATCAATGTCACTACACTTTGTAACATGAACTTCATAAATGATCAAGTTTGGCTTTGTATATTTCAGTCAGGCCTCAACACAAATGGGGTCCCGGGATCCCGAGGACACCAAATTTTGGGGAGGGACACCAACTTTGCCAAGTTTGGTATTCCGACGGGCTCCTCAATTTCTGGGAGAGGAAATATTAAAATCTGCAACAAAAATTAAATTGAAGTTGCATTGTTTATAAATACATTTTCATCTAAATGCGGAAACCCTGGGTGGAGCATGCCTGATTACTCTAAAACTGTCATCCCTCAAGGCAAAATTCTCAATGGTTTACATTTTGGACATAAGGTGATGTGACTGTCGTAAGCGCCATCTGGTGGGATTCAATGCTGGGTATGCACACGCCTTATCCAATGAGATAAGGTATAGCTAAAGAACTGGCCAATCGCAGCGTACGTTACAGTCAGAGTAACCCATGTTAAAATTGCGACCTGACCGAAAATCATGACTTGATCTGCTTTCAAACTCTTTTTCAAATTTAATAAGACGGATCAAATAATTAAGAGTTGTTGTCTTAATTCTTCGAGAAGACTAACTTTAAGGCATTCAAAACACGTTATAGCATAAACAAAAGTTCATAGATGATGCAATAATTGAGCAATTTCGATCGAATATTGACATGCCATTTTTTCCGGCTGAAAAGGAAAATTATTCTTTCATAGAATAAGTTTAACATATAGGCACATTTTTTTGGCATTGAAAAACATGTTTATGGATAAAATAGTTTGTAACTGATGACTTTTCGTTCAAATTTTGGTGATAATTTGCCGGACAAAGAAAGTGCGTAGTTCAGATAGTACATGATTTCGGATGCAGAGAATCAGCAAAACTGTACTGTGTTGTGTTTAACTTTTACAAATGGGGGAATAAACACATTGGTTTATATAGACAGTATGGAGAATAAGCATCGTAGGAAGATATTTTAAATTTATGTGTGAGCTTAAAATTTACAAATTGATAGAAGGAAGAGCACTGAGTAAAAGACAAATACAATCATCCATGTAGGGCCTATATATATTTTTATTCTTCTATCCATGTGTAAGCCGTAAGGAGTGAATAAAGCAATCCACACTCTTATTGTGAAATGTGATTTCTCTGGAGGGAGAAGTCTCTTCTGACTAAAATCCAAGTTTGAACTCTGTAAAGCAGAGACATGTCATGGTCAGTAATCATCGGTAATTAAATCCTTGTCCATGTTCAGCGGTTTTTTTTTCACCATTTTGGGAATGGGTCCGTGAGTGGTCAAATTGGGAAAAAACACGCGATTTTTCTCAAAATTGGGAAAAAACGTGCTTTTTTTCTCAGAATTGGGGGAAAAAAATTACACAGAAAAGCAGAAGAAACGTCGAAAACCCTGGTAAAAAACTTTATTAAGAAGATTATTCTATAACATTTTACAATTTTGGGAAGAAAAATCTGGAATTGGGAATTCTTTTTTTTTTTTACTCAAAATTGGGGAAAATGCTATTTTTTAGCGATTGGGAACGGGTCCGTTTACCGGACCCGTCCAAAGAAGGGAAAAAAACGATGATGTTACATGCATCAGCATTTTCCAAACGCTTTGTTGCAAAACAGCATACTGAATGCTTTTCAATTTGATATGAAAATGAAAATTCAAACTATTAAAAAGCAGATCAATTTTATATGAACAAGTTAAATAATACTGTAGTTACATAAATAATGTGTTTTCAATGTTTTTTAAACATTTCCCTGAGATTTATACCTTGAACCTAGGCCTAAAAAAATTTTTGTGTGGTTCGGGTCACCCGACCCTACCTACGAATACCCGCCGACCCTGACGTTTTTTTGGTCCATTTCGAAAAAATTGAAAAAATTAAAAAAATTAAAAAAATTAAAAAAAAATATATATATATAAAGTCACAGTGATTATAGTACATAATTCAGTGTATCTTCCCTGACGTTTTTTTGGTCCATTTCGAAAAAAAATTAAAAAAATAAATTAAAAAAATTAAAAAAAAATAAAAAAAAAATAAAAAAAAAAATAATCCAACCTACCCTACCTACCAATTTTGAACATATTACCCGAACCACACAATTATTTTTTTTAGGCCCTATAGAAAATGGCAGGGACTCCTACTTTATGGGAGGAACACCTGCTTTCAAACACCTGAGCCAAACGCGTATTCTATCAATAATGAAACTCTGAAGGAATAACATTTGCAGTGTCTATTCTAGGACGTGCGATGGCGCCATTTTCTACGAGATCGCGCCTTTTTTTTTTTAAACTTAATGCCCGCTGATCGTAGAAAAAAAAAAAAGTGTGACAAATATGCATGCGACATCATAATCTGTAAATTTCAACTAAATGGAGACAAATTCTGATTATTGTTTATCAGAGCTAGTCTTGATCATCTTGAACGCTTGATTGTAAATACAAACGTCACAGCATCACAGATGATCCAGACTAAGCATGTAAATTGTAGCAGAGTTACTGTTATTTGTGTATTCCAGGGTTAGGTGGCGCTAGGTATCATATGGCGTGCGACGTCACTCAATTTCAGATTGTACGAAATAATTTAGACGAAAATAAGTTTAGGACATGCTTGTTTTGCCTTGCGGTTGCAGACATTATTTTCGTTCGTTTTAAAATTTGCAAAATTGTTGTTTACAGTCACATGTATGGCAAATTTAAAAGGTATCTGTCAGTTCCTGTTTTTTCCAATTCCCCCCTGATTTTTCAATTATAGGGGGGAAAATCCCAGTCAGCACTTTTCGATTTCTAGAATAGACACTGCATTTGGTCTTTTTTTCCGTAAGGAAAGGTCTATTGTGGGCATATGTACCATTCGATTAACAGCAGCATGCTATATACATACAACATATAGCGAAAATTCCCCAGTTGTGTTTTCTTCCTTTTTTAGTATATACAATCAAATACGCAGAACTTGTATTTTATGTCAAACATGATTAAGGATTTCTTAGGATTTGTAACAAATTGCATCATTAGATCTCAAATTGCATCATTAGATCTACTATGGTGGAAGACAGGGAGAGCTAATATAGTAATGAGCATCTTCTGGCATCTTCAAGACTGCTTAACCTATAATGTATTGTTGAGCCATTAAACAACATCCATTATTTTTCTCCCAAACTACCGATGGATTCTTCATGTTATTTCACATGAAAATCACCAGGGGACGTAGTTATGGTGTTTTCAACAATACTTTTTCGTGAAATCCAAGTCATATGTCATGTAGCAAAATACACAAAATATTGAAATGAAATATGTTATGCCCGTATATATTCCTCTAGAACCTATGGGACTGATTAAATACCAATGATTAACAATATGTTTATTTGGTTTCAAAGAAATTTATTTTTAAAATTTCATTGATCAAGATGCCTGCCACCCTGGAACCTGTCACAGATGAAACTCTGCCTCCACAACGGCTGGTTCCCAAATACACACGCAAGTAAGAACATCAAGAAGAATTAAGTCAAAGATTTCAGCATCACTGTAAATTAAAGTTTATTTTTAAACCTAGACTGCGACCTTGAACTTTGGATATAGGTAGTGTAAGCTAACAGTTGTCTGAAACAGATAGTTTTTATTTTTGTTTTTCAAAACATTTACTATACTTTTTCAACACATATAGTAAACCTGAATTTGACCTTGACCCCTTTTGTAATGGTAGGGTGAATTAACTTTTTTCAATACCTATCAGATGCAAAGTTTGATGAAGAATGATAAAATAAAGAGGAAATCAATTAAATGCTTGCTTAACGTTTTCGGCTTCACGGATGCATCATCAGATGATCACAATTAATATATCCCCTTTAAGAAGTTGAAGGAAATAAAATACAAACTCACATGCAATTTACAGACATCAGCTTGATCTCCAGAACGTTAAACTCATCGGTGCTAATGGTTTACTGTTTCTGACAAGTCTGATATGATATTGATAAGGTTGTACCCTACCATCAATCTTCTAAAACACCAGAACTGTTCACCAGAGACCCATTTTATCACAGAGCCTCCATGCAATTAATGTTGTCATCTTTAGCAAGAGAAGCAATGGACAATGAATGTATAGTGTATCTGATGATCTGATTACCCAGTAAGCTGCCATTTTGATGAATGTGGTATTTAATGAGATGACAGTACATACTAATTGCCTGAAATGTTTATTCCCTTGTCAAATTGTGACTTTGAACCAAATTCCCACCCCATCTCTCGATTTTTGCCATCAATGTGTAGCTCACCTAGACTTGAAGGTTGAGAAGGCTCAGTGTGAGCTATTGTGACCCTCTTTAAAATGTTGTCCTCATCCACACTTTTGCTTAAACAACTTCTTCTCATAAACCACTTCAACAATTCTTTTCAGACTTCACATGAATGATGCCTAGGCCAGTGGCTTTCAGCTGGTTTGTTAAAATTAGGTCAAGGCGATATCCAAGATGGCCTCCATTACTATAAAGGGACTATGGTTAAAACCTTAACAAATCTTCTTCTCAAGAACCACTGAACATATGCTGACACTTTTTGTTATTTAAATGATTGCCAACCAGGCACTAACCTGCCTGTTCAAATAGTCTCCAGGGACAAAGAGGCCCTATCCCCACCCTCCCAACCTCCCTCCCTGGAGGTCCAAAGTTTGTATATGGAGATTTTGCTTCTTTCTTATAGGCTTGTATAAGAAAAAACATTTGAAAAAACTACGATCATATATTGCATGTAACATAAGCTTATAATCATCTATTAAGTCTGTTCAAATTGAACACTTTGTTCAAACTTCGCACAGATCAAGGCATAGGGTAAAGGTCTTTCATTTTCCCTGTAGCATAAACTTATGATCCTCAACCAAGTGTGGTTCAATGTTGACCTGGAGTCCCTGCCCCAGGGGTGACAGTTTAACATAGCAATATAAAGGAACATATTTAATGTCTTCTTCAATGAGCTTAAATAACCAGACCTCATTTATGCAATTGCCTATAATGGACAAAGTCATCAGGTGAGCCATTTGGCTCTCTTGTTTCTATGAGTTCAATGATAGAATTTAAACTTTCACTTAGTTCATGGTATAATGATATCCTTCCTTAGACCTGACACACTACACTATATTTATTAGATGCATGTATTAACAGAAGAAAACAAAACTTGCAAAACAAAAAGGTTAAAAAAATTAAATATTTTGCCATCATAGATGTTAAGGATTTTTAGAAACACCATTACGTGGTCCGAGTATTAACTTTCATACTCCATCCAACCCCTTCTCCAAGAAGCGAAAACGGGGTTGGCTGGAGTATGAAATAAAACCTTAATTTCGGCTTAAAAAGTTTGCATGTTGTAAAATTAACACATTTAATAGGTAATTTTAAACAGGTTATCACATATTTTTTCAGTAAACAATGTTTTTAAACGTGTTTTATTGTCGAAATATTCGTTATAAAATCCTGCTAATATAAGCTTTCAAATCGCTTAATGGAATTAAGGCTGGACCACGTAATGCTACTCAACACACGGTTCTTACTTGTGTGCGTAAGTCATTTGACCTAGTAGAGCTAAACAAACTACTGAAATATCATAGAGCATTACGAAACACACGTTCTTTTCTTGTATGCATATAGTCATATGACCTAAATGAGCTAAAGCAATAACGGAAAATCATATACTGAACAAAAAAACAACATCCAACTTTTTTGCTGGTATTTCCATAGGCCAGTTTTTCAGGGCGTATAAAAGCTTAAACAGCGTTTTAATAAGACAATGTCTGATGTTTGTAAGCACACATAAGTACTAAATATCCCATTGAACAGTTTCAAATTTGCCAAGCAATAATCTTTTATGGATGATATGGATATGTTAAAGGGAGGTAATTTGATGTTGATAATCAAAAGCTGCCATCTACACAATGTGTTATTTGTGAATATTTTGATAAGGAACATATAGAGAATTTTGTCTCGGACAAATTTCTGTAATTTTTGAAGATTTAATTCGTTTTTGTAGCCAAAATGCATGTTTTAAGAAAAAGGGGGCTAACTCTCTTGTGTGCTGAACTTTTCCATAACATCTCTGTTTGGTCTATTGTTGGCGGTCTATCTAATTATTCTTAAAACATCACTAATTGTTTCCTCTTTTGCTGTCTAGACAATCAGAATCAACATCAGCTGAAGTTTCTTTTTTCGTTCAGTATAGAGCATTCCTAAAAACAGTTCTTACTTGCCTGCATTTAGTCATTTGACCTAGTAGAGCAGCTAAAGAAATTATTGAAAAATCATAATATGACTAACATAAGAGTTAAACAGAGATCATGCGTGATTATATGCAGGAATTCATATGTTCTGTCTCGCTAACTGGAGATGATCGATCATAGAACCCGTATTCAAGACAGAGATATATTTTATTGCATGATCGAATACTCCCGAATATTACCAATTCAAATTTAGGATCTACTTTATGAAATTACTGGGTTTTTATATGATTATGATGATCAACCGTTTTCTGAGATAATCTCCTGATCTTCAACAAATTATTGGATTCAAATTGTGAAACCTACTTTATATAATTGAATCAATGTTACAAAGGGTCCCGAGCTATAGCAGTGAGTGCTTGTCGATGTTGTTCTCCATTTTATATCATTTATGTCCACAAACTCCATGCAGGCTTAAACGATACCAATCACCAACATGCTAAGTATAAATTTTGCCAAACATAACGTATTTCCCCCTTACAACAGGGCCTACCCTAACAGTAGCCCCCACCACCACCTCACCTCACCACACCCACCTGCCTGCCCCCACCTTTTCAAAAACAAAATTAAAAAAAAATCATAATAAATAACAAGAAATCCGCGGATTCACATGTCTTACCTAACGGGTAAAAAATAAATGATGCTTAAAGGTGAAATATAGCGTGTCTTTTGAGCATATATTCTGAAATATATGTATATAATATACAATCAGTTCAAATCTTACACTTATTGGTTATCCCGCTTTGTCACAGTAGCCAATTATACATCATAGCACACACACTCCGAGTTTCGCCCTTTTTGAAGACAGGTAAGTGGCCCGAGACCTGTGACGTCATTGGTACTAAGTAATTAGCGGCTTCGCATTAAGTCTGCATTGTCTATGTAGGATTACGTTTTATGGAACGTGTTAAAATGCCGTGTACCTTTGCTGGGTGCAAACGTGTGCATACAAAAGGACAATATAATAATATCAGTTTCTTTCGTGTTCTAAATCAGGTTAATGATTAAGATTCGAAGTGTGGGTGGACCGCTGCCGACGAAAATTGCCCGTCTCGTCAAAAAAGTGGGAACCTTCGAAAGACACGCGAGTTTGTAGCAACATTTTGAGTTGGATTTGTGGGAAGTCCATCCTTTGGTTTCTTTTTAGTTGAATTTGGAGAACAGACGGCCATGCCGATTAAAAAGACAGTGGTACCAATCATATTACAAAAATTAGAAGTGCCTAACCCCGCCGTCTCCGAGCCAGTTAAATTAATAAATGAGGTAATGTAAAAAAAAATGTTCTATTATCTTAGCACTTCATCAGGTATACGTATAATAAATTGAAGAAAGGCATATAGTCTTAGATCTTTATACACAATGTGATTGTTTAGCTGTTGAATTAGAAGCATGCATCCTTACGTGAATCAGTCAAGAGCTGACGGCGCTAATATAATGTAGCCGTCTTTTTCAAAAGATTGCTAAAAAAGTTTCAGTATATAAATTTAAATGAATCCGGTGAAAGAAACACTGTGAATTTGTTTCAATATATATTTTGTAGGTTTATTTATATTTTAACTATATACCCTCTTCTGCCATATTCTGCCAATAGTGTTATAGATTTATATCTATTTATATATCGCCGTCCGTCTACATATATCGGTCACTGGATTTAAAAAAATATGACAAAATACAAGGCAGAAAATTGATAATGTTACTAGCTATAATATTTCTTCAGTAATGTTTTATGGCAAAACAATAACGGATATACGTTTTATATTATGGTAAATTTGATCTGTTGGGTCTGTTATTTCGATCTCTACATGTACATAATACATAATATCGTGCTGATAATATATTTGGCTATATTATTTAGATCATAGTATGTTTATCTCTTTGTGCGCGATAAACTAGTTTCCCACGCATCATATATCGTCTTGTGCAGTACGCGGCTCGCCGCGGCGGTATGATGATTAGACCGCTCACGGAATTGCAATAAACAGGAAATGTGTCATAAAACTATGTTTCCCTCAATGTAGCGTGCTTTTTTCATATACCGACGTATGTATCCTAATTAGGCTGTACTTCAATAGGGCACCGCAGTAGTTGATTAGTCGGTGTGTGGTATACTGTTAGTTGGGGGCACGTGGAGAGCGTGTCATACTGCAAATCCAAATCTAATACGTGCCACTCCTCGAGTGTTTTGGTCACCAGGTGGCGGGGACTTACGGCATATATATATATATATACTCCCTGGTATTATATAAATAGATGCCGTGTCATTTATTATGTTGTTTTTATTTTATTTATTTTTTTATCAATTATGTGAAAAATAAACACGTACTAAATATATTTGTTCAATGTCTACTTTTCGGCAAAAGTAAAGTCCTTATTATCTGACGCTCGTATTAATGTACATGTATTACACCATGTCCATGTATTCGGAATATACTGCATTTCGCGCTTAGTGTACATTCCTCAACTTTTATAACCGGTAACCCATGTTTTTTGAAAATAACACGAATACTAAAAACTGGAAATCACCGAAAAACATACCAATATTTTATTAAGTTTATCAGCAATGGAATCTGGAAAAAGGATAACATTGCTAATAAACTTAATAAAATATTGGTATGTGTTTCGGTGATTTCCAGCTTTTAGTATTTGTGTTATTTTCAAAAAACCTTGGTTACCGATTATAAAAGTTTAGTAGTGTATATGTACCAAGATATGCGGTGTTGCCGGTGACTTACTGTCAGAATTTTGATAAAAACAGTTTAATTCCGACATTTTCATACACACTATAAACTTCTTTTGCGTGCTTTCCCTATGTACTAATGGCTTTTTTGTTCCCAATGACGTCACTCCCGGTTATACGAGGAAGAGTTTTCCCCCTTAGATTTTTTTCGATTTTTAAGCAATGCCAGTGTTCGCCTTTTCGATTTTTATCTTTAAACACATATTTTCACTAAACATACATCAATAGCATAGTAAACATCATATTTATAATGATATTTAATAATTAAAAACATATCAACAGCGGATTTGTTGATTTAGGACAATGTTCATCTTTAAATGAAAGTTTGTAAACATTTTAATAACTAAAAACAATGGAGTTTACAGTTTGCTGAGATGACATTTAAGTGCATGCATTTGTTTTAAAACAAAATGCCATTCTATAAAATAAAAATAAAAAATCAATAAAAAATCATTAGCTCTAAAAAGTAGGTCAAGATCATAGATGAAATCCATGCCTCCAAAAAGATGCACTACTCAAGACACAACTATGTAAAATAGAATGTTTTTTCTTCCAAAGATTAAGCTATAAACCTAAGGTTTAAAGCATCTAGTGCATAATTATAGTTCATGAGACAGTGATGTAAATGTAACAATTAAAGTTATCTGCCCTTCGCTTGGATGGTGAAGGTCACATCCACATTTGCTTTTTGACACGTTGGGGTGTACTATCTAAGGAACAACTATTATAAGCAAAGTTTGAAAGGTCTAATGCATAAAGTTTGTGAGAAAGTGACCTAAACGTAAAAGTTGAAGGTAAAAATTATAAGGTTATCTGCCCTTTGCATGGAGGGTCAAGGTCACGTGACATCCACATTTGCTTTGACACATTCCGATGTACCACCCAAGCTACAACTATAAGCAAAGTTTGAAAGGTCTAGTGCATACAGTTTGTGAGAAAATGACCTAAACGCAAAACTTGAATGTTGACGCCTTCGCTGCCTTCACTGGAAAAGCAACACCTATGTCTCTTTCTTTCTTCGAAAAGGCAAGACAAAAATCTTCAAAATTCAATATAATTTCAATCTCTAATTAGTATCCAAAAATATCCCCCCCCCCCATGTTGCATATCGCCCAAGCACTACTATTAGGGTAATACTATAAGTATCATATGATTCTTACATGATTCTCATATATCACCTAATCTATCATACTTTTATAAAAGGGGCAGTACATATGATTCTTAGATACCACTTCACGAAACAGAGCTTAACATGCATTGCATACCACTTCATGAAACAAGAGCTTAACATGCATTGCATACCACTTCATGAAACAGAGCTTAACATGCATTGCATACCACTTCATGAAATAGAGCTTAAAATGCATTGCATACCACTTCATAAAACAGAGCTTAAAATGTATTGCCTACCACTTCATGAAACATGGCTTAACATGTTTTGCCTACCACTTTATGAGAAATAGCTTAAAATGTCTTGAATACCAATTCATGAAACATGGCTTTACTTGTCTTGCCTTCCACTTCTTGAAACTAGCTTACCACTTAAAGGAACAGAGCTTAAAATGTATTGCCTACAACTGCAATGAACAGATATTTTGGCATAATACTCCAAGAAGCATGCCTTCCAACTTTATAAGAAGTAGTTTCTACAAATTTGTTTTTTAAAAATCAATTTTTTAGCCATGGCGGGTGTTTCCGGCCGACCTAATTGAATTGAATGTTGTTTAACAGCTCATCAACACAATATAGGTCATTTAGAGCCGCCCCTGAGAGAGGGGAAGGATACATAGGAATCCGGGAACCGTGCCCTACTCTTATTATCGAATAGATTCTTTAACGTGCTCGGAGGATAGACCGATACAGGGGACTGCCCGGTTTACATCCCCATCTGACGGACGAGGCTAAGGAAAACTGTCTTGCTCAAGAACACACGTACGAAACTCAGTGGCACCACAGAGGATTGAACCCGGGGCTTCCAGTTACAAATCTGCCGCGCTACCGACTGCTCCATGCCTCCCGACCTAAAATTTTCCTAGGATCAACTAGACATCAAGAGCAACATTTCTGTTAAGTTTCATGAAAACCCTTCAAGTAAGTTTCAGAGGAGTAGTCGCTACAAGTTTTT
Organism: Cyrtodaria siliqua; assembly: GCA_037043455.1. Taxonomy (NCBI): domain Eukaryota; kingdom Metazoa; phylum Mollusca; class Bivalvia; order Adapedonta; family Hiatellidae; genus Cyrtodaria; species Cyrtodaria siliqua. The sequence continues at coordinate 52,276 of JAWPHD010013941.1, read as the reverse complement.
ACTATATAACTCTATGTAAAGATGGCCACTGGCAGCCATGTTTAATGACGAATCAAAATGATTTTCGACAAGGACCAACATCGTCAGGCTGATCATCAATGTATTGCCTTCCATCAGCACTTACTGCATGCATTTCAATAACAAGATATTTAATATCTAATTTATAGGATCTAATAATGTGTATTGATTTTGATTTAAAGGACAACTTATGAGGCTAATGAATCTCAAATTTAAATTGCTTGCCTAGAAACCACTCGAAGAAACTTAGCTTTATGCAAAAAGTGATTCTGTTAAGCCATCGGGGAAACAATTGCTGTCATGTGACCAGCTTATCAATACAAGTAACAGAACTGGATTCTAAAGTTAGTTGATACTATTAACACTATTAATTGCCAGCACACCTCAAATTTATAACGGAGAGTGGGAATTTAACTGGATTTTATAGTCGCACCAACAGCTAAGGTCTTGTGGAGACTTTCCAGATTCCACGTTGGTGGAAGACCCCAGGTGCCCCTCCGGGCAATTTTCATGCACAGGCAGGCACAATGGTAGAACCACCGATGTTTCGCAAGTCAGCTGGATAGCTTCTTCACATAAAGATTCCTAGGCCCCTGAGAGATCGAACCTACAGCAGGGTGAGGGGCAAATGATGTCAAATCAGAGACTCTACGGAGAGTGGGAAAAAGACATGGTAAAAAGTTAAAAATACATTATGCATGGAGTTCAAATATGTCACATTTAATAATCTTTCACTCCATGCAATCACGACCGTGTCTTCTTGTAGCAGTGTCTTGAATGCTCATCGTTATAGTGCTGCCACATTTGAATACCACACCGATGACACAAGTCATGACAGGATACCCCACCCAGTCACATTTTACTTGAAATGGGTTGAGGCAAAAAAAAAATATAGGTCTGTTTCTGGTCTTTTCCCCAAAAAAATTAGGGTAGGTAGGTTGGAAAATCTTTCTTTTTTATTTTTTTTATTGTTTAGAATTAATCCTTACAATACTAAATTCAAATCAAGAACATCAAAAGCATGTTTTCTTGAACATATTACATAATATGAGTGTGCCCTCACAATTTTTTATTTTTTTGGCCTGACCAGACCCTAAGGCTCGACCATGTATTATTGGCTGAACCTCAAGTAGGAGAGCTACTATGTTATGAAGTCCTTGGTGTGACCTGGTCAGGGACTGAACCTACAAACTCTCGCGTGGCGGACTGACGCTCTACCGTGCCACCAAATATGTGAGGACGGATGAATCTGTAAAAAAGTTTAAGAAGGTCAGTCTGGTAGATCTTTGAACCTGAAGATTTGTTTGTTTGTTTGTTTGAATGGTGTTTTACGTCATTTTTAATTAGCATTTGTTAGGTGAGAGAAGCAAAGTCGTCAACTCATCGGCACTAGCTATAGAAGACTATAAGAATCTTTCATGGGTATCCAACACGAGGTATAACGTTTTTATCGGGACTGAGGCTTTGTCGAGATTTCCCTATCTGAACTTGATACCCATGATTCATTCTTTTTCTTGCATATCATTTATACTCTGCGCGTAAACGTCACCACTTACTAATGTTTTGCATGTTTATTTACACAATGACTTGCAACTTTCAATGTTGTTAGCCCACGACTTTTATCTTCTCCCATGTGTAAGATCAGGCTTTCCATCCCCGTACAGATAACATGTATGCAAGAAATGGCTGTTATTGTGGTTGGCAATTCAATTAAAGAAAGCAAGGTCGTCAACTAATATAGGAGGCTTTGCTGAAATGTGTGCTACGGTAACTTAAATTGAATCTGCAATTAAATCATGCAAGCAGAGGATTTCTCAATTTCATCTCAGATTATTACATGTTCCCTTTCAATAGAATTAATGGTGTTCAATTTTCACTTGCATCTAATTCTGATCAATATGCATGTCTTTAACAAAAAACTGAGCGCCTCTGTGGTCGAAGGTTTAATGACGTTGCCATTGTAAACCTTCTCGCCTCTCACCGCTGCGAGTTTGAATCCCACTGGGAGAAAGCGCACTTCTTACGGTTGGCGGGAGGTATACAGTACTGGTTCTACCCAGGAAAAGTGGGTCATCTGCCTCCACCACAAAATAAAATTGATTGTCATATACATGTATAACCGTACATGTGTTGAGAATGATGTAAAACACCATACAAACAAACTGTCAAAGGGGAACAGGAATGGGACATTTCACTTTGTGAAAGCGCTGGTATAAGGCCTAAAAAAAATAAAATTGTGTGGTTCGGGTAACATGTTCAAAATTGGTAGGTAGGGTAGGTCGGATTTTTTTTTTTTTTTTTTTTTTCGAAATGGACCAAAAAAACGTCAGGGAAGATGCACTGAACTATGTACTATAATTACTGTGAGTTTATATTGTTATTTTATTTATTTATTTTTTTATTTTTTTTTAAAAATATTTTTTCGAAATGGACCAAAAAAACGTCAGGGTAGGCGGGTATTCGTAGGTAGGGTCGGGTGACCCGAACACACAATTTTTTTTTTAGGCCTAATTAAATTAACTCTGTGATGGACCTCTTGCAACAACTTGTGCTTTAATTCATTCAGAAATTTTGATACCATTTTCACCAACAGGCAATTCAATTTAACCTTAAAATAATGCATCTAAAATAATAGAAAGGACTTCTTCCATTCTTGAAGATTTACAATCAAACATAAACACAACAACAAATTGGATAGGATATGAAATGTGCAGAGAACATGATTAAATGGCTGCGATTTAAATAAGTCATGAAGTCAGTAACATTATTGAATGACTGAAACTAAATAACTCATGAACTATTGCGCTTGGTATTTAATCAATCATAGATCAACAGAGGTACTTTAAAAACTCACAAGATCACAAGAGATGTAATTAAGTCAAAGAAAGAAATTATCTCAAGAATTAAGATACGAATGAATAATGTATTTTTGTTTCAAGTGATTTATATGTAGAGCTCTTAACTATACTGAGCAAAAATAAAAAGTATTCCTATTATATAGACAGCAAAACAGGAAAAAATAAATGATGTATATAGAATAATTAGATTGATCACCACCAAACAATATATTTTTTTGTACAGTTCAGTACACATTGGTGAAGTGTGCTTAAAAACATCAAACACTGTTTAATTTAAGCGCTGTTCAAGCTGTCCCACGCCCTCATAAACTGGTCTATGGGAATACCAGCAAAAAAAGGGGGTTTTTTTTTTTGGTGAGTATATAAACCCAATTAAGGCCATCCTTAAAAAAGTATTTGTTTGCTGTGCTCCGACCGACCGTCTAAAAAGGCAGCGACCAATTATTTATTTTTAGCCTTTTCGGATTTTTTTTTTTTGAAAAAATTATTCGTAAAGAAATATTAATGAGGTTATCCACAGACTGCATTATCATACATTGAGATAGGAAAAAATGCTTAACCAGGACTGGCAAAAAAAAAAAAAAAAAAAAAAAAAGACCTACCTACCTTAACCCACTTAAAAAATTCAGGGTCGGAGCACAGCAAACAAATATTTTTTTAAGGATGGCCTAAGTCTTCAAGGCATCATTACTGGTTTCGGTGAAATTTCAATTATTGGCTTTAAAGCTTTCATCTTTATTCTGCAAGCAAAGCGCATTATTTCCGATCCCATTAGATACTTGTGCCCTCAGCAGCCATTTTATCAGCCAACAAGCAGTAATAATTTGTTTTGAGCAGTTCAAAAAATGTACAATGATTTTCAAATATAATTATATGCATGCAAGTATGCAGAAAAATGAACCGGCCGTGCCACTTTTTTAAAAGGTCAAGATCGCTGTGCGTGCCTTTAAATTGGATAAGGATTACTTTTAATTTTACTTTAAATTAAATTGATCAGTCATCATAAGCAAGACAGCAAGACGCTTACAACAAATGTCCGTGCAAAATTACTATCGACTTGTAAATTTTGGCAACATTCCGTGGGGAAGAAATATTGAGAGAGAGAGAGCTGCCAAAAACAGGAATAAGTGCGTAATGCCATCACAATTTTTCATCCGAAAATGTGTGAAGATATATCAGTTATTTCTCGACTGGTTAAAACAGATTGAATGGAGCAAAAAGAAATGTGTCTGACTATAAAGGCATGTTCCATTCCATAGACGTTCTAGAACATAGTATCTTCTTTATTTATAGGAGGTGGCCGATTGATTAGAGTCTCTGACCTGAAATCCCCTCACCGCTGTGGGATCAAACCCTCATGGCATCAGGAATCTTTATATGAGGAAGCGATCCAGCAAATGACGCAAAAACAATAACACAAATCGGCCATCGTGCGCTTTCAAAAATGATAATCATGATGTAAAAATTGTTGATAACACATTTACTAGAGATTTTCGAACATAAAATGAACTCGTCCCATATTGATTTTTGATTGGCCAGTACTATAGCAACATTGATACAACTTTGCTATGTGCGATTTCATTGATTGTTTATTTTAAACCTTATTTGATGTGTCACAAACATGTTTCTGAACAACCAAATCAATTGAAAATTATACTTCATACATCAACTTTCACAGAACCCCAAACTGGCCAATGCTGTATCAAATGAAATGGAAAGCACATTGTGGATAGATCTATCGATCAAAACCAATCAGAAGGTCACAAACCAGAATGAAAGTAAAACAGTTAAGTAGGCGTACAAGGTGAGAGACTGTCTGTGTTTCAAACATTTTGGTTGGAGATGTTTAGTTGGCACTCCTATAACCGAGAAAAAACACCAATGTTTTCTAAGTTATGTATTAAACAAAATCAGAGCAAAACATTTGTGAAGGCATGCTCCAATTAAAAAAAAATTGAACTTAAATAATAACAGAAATTGTTATAGAACTACATAGCAGTAATGTTGGGCCAGAGATAAAACATAAGGATAGAACAAAATAGATGGGGTTGTTTTTGTAAAAAAAACATACGTCTCCCACCAGACTCTCAGTGTAATGCATATGAACCAACTTGGCTGAAAGTGGCGCTCTCACATCGTCTCGATATGGTGAACATTTGTGCCTTAAGTTATTTCAAAATCCCTCAAGCGGTTCAAGAGATATGGAGCGGACACGAAATATAGTGCATATGACCTTCGACCTCTAAATGTGACCTTGAATGGATGTGGCAGAAAGTTGTGCTCCACTCGTCGTCTCGATATGGTGAACATTTGTGCCAGGTTATTTCAAAATCCCTCAAGCAGTTCAAGAGATATGGAGCGGACACAAAATATAGTGCGTATAACGTTCAACCTCTAAGTGTGACCTTGACCTTGAACGGACGTGGCTGAAAGTTGCGCTCTGCACGTCATCTCGATATGGTGAACATTTGTGCCAAGTTATTTCAAAATCCCTCAAGCAGTTCAAGAGATATGCAGCGGACACGAAATATAGTGCATATGCCTTCGAGCTCTAAGTGTGACCTTGACCTTGAACCGACGTGGCTGGAAGTTATGCTCTGCTCGTTGCCTCAATATGGTGAACACTTGTGCCAAGTTATTTCAAAATCCCTCAAGCGGTTCAAGAGATATGGAGCAGACATAACGTGTGTGACCACCATTTGCACGATGCAGGCAATAATTCTGTTGCGCACTGACGCGACGTAACACACAATAATACGGTACATCAGTACATTATTTTCTAAGAATGAATTTTACCAGTTATAACAGGCTTAGATGGATTGTGTTATTCATAGTTAATAATTTAAACAGTTATTCACTACACCAATGAATGGCCAGCAATTGGTATAGTAGACATAAATATCTGTCCCATTCAAGATTGACAAGATTATGAAATAGTCAATATATACTCAGTCACAAAAGAAAGTGGGCACTGAGTTTTGTTTAGATTTAATTGTATAAAGTTGTTTTAGAATTAAATTGACAAATTCCACAATGAATATGCCATGTTTGGTACCAAAGTTTTTATCATTCCATTGCCAATATCATGTTGTCATTTGTATTGCCAATATCATGTTGTCATTTGTTTTTCAATAGATCGAATCATTAAGGGAATGTCGTTTGATAAAAGAGGATAGAGTGTAAGGTAAAATTTTCAAAGTGTCCAGTTTCTTTTGCAACTGAATATAGATATTAAAATCACAGAAGAAGCAGCATTCAAGGATGACAGTCAACCACAAACACACGCAGAAACAAAGAACACAGAAACAAAGAATAACTTTAAAGATGAATAAAAGGCCAAATAAGACATCACAAACACAAAAGGGTTGACAACCAAGGCTACCGCCTTGGAACTGTCAGTGGCGATAGAGTGGGGTTAAACCAGGATTATTTCAGGCCAAAAATGTAGTATTTTCCCTATAGTGAATGTATTTTGAATAAGAGCAATAAGCTTGTCTTTGATAAAGTTGTATATAGTGTAGAGAAGTCATAAGTGCTTATAGATGAAACTTGACATTTATTGCAAATTTTATCAAGAACACTTGACGTTTATTGCAAATTTTATCAAGAACGTCTCCTGAATTTTTAAAAGACCAAAACAAATTAATCCCAGAGTCTTCATAAATTTTTAGCACAATATTGTTTAATTTGATCTTTAATGACAGTAAGACAAGAAGTTAAAAGTTTGGAGATGTTTGTGGTGGTGTAGGCACTAGAAGTTTTTTTATACTTATGACAAATTACAGGAGTTTTGGAATTTTTAAATATTTATGGTCAGAATCAACTACATGATTTTTTCAAAAAATACTATAGGCATGTCAATGAAATCAATACCTTTATTAAGATACAGTATTTTTAGAAATGCCCGACATGATAAGACTCCTTGTCAATATGGGGTCGGAGAACATGTTGTGTGTAGCTTTGAATTATGGAATTATGTGTCTAGTAATGGTTAGTAAGCCATCAGATAATGGTTATGTAAATGTTCATTTAATTTGATCCTATTTTGTCTTTTCCATGCATTTATATTTTTCTGCTCATAAATTCCCAGTTAATATGCTTTTAGTCCCCAGACGGATTAAATTTTCTGTCACTGTCTGTAATAATATCAAGGACATTATTCGAAAATTTAGCCGACAAATCAGGGGAAGTCGCATCCGTGGCCTAAAGCTAAAATGCATGCAATTCAATTATTTAGACGTTCTCTTAATGTAACAAGTATGTTTTCAGTCATGGTCTTTGTTTATTAATTGGTTGAGGCAGATACTAGACTTCAGGGTATTTTGGGAAAGTTGCTTTTAACAGAAGTTTCATTAATTTTCGTGGGGGGATACATTTTCTTTGATTTTTCTTTATTTTGTCAAACAATTGTGTGAGTTATAAATTAAAATGTTCAATGAAAATTGAACCTTGATCAAATAATGAACAGAAGAGTTTATCTTTTCTGTAACACTAGAAATGTGTCCATGGGACACGGATTCCCCTACTGAAAACATTTGACAGAAAACTTAACATTTTATGAAAAGGGCCGGTAATACAAAGTCGATTTTCACGAGGAAGCATTATATGCACATCTTGACATCATAGGTAAGCATCCTGTGAAGTTTCAAAACAATCAGTTGAAAACTGTGTGAGGAGATAGACACACAAACTTTTCGAGACGGATACTCGGACAGATGGGACAGACATATAGCAACATGAAAATAAATTGGAAAACACCCAAAATTATATTTAACTATCTTAAATAATATCATGACCCTGACTAATTTTAATCTTCAAACATGATACTTCAAGAAAAATACATCTAATTAACAATAATCACCTGATAATCACAATGTTAAAAGCTGCACAGATGGCAACCTTGATGGTGTCATGCAAACTGAGTTAATTGGTTGTGTCAATGATTAACTACTGGCATTAGCAACAAGTGCGAAAATGTTAACCCCTTAACCCGCTAAATATATATAATGGACTGTTCTTTTTTTTAATTAAGACCATTTCATTTATGTGACAAAGGGGTGTTTTGGGTAAAATGACTGATCAGGTCTTGACAGCAGCCCAACATTGTAAACCTTGACGGGGTTCAAACTAGGCCTGGATTTTAGGGAGAAGTGACTTCTCCCTCCAAAGAAAATAGAGAGAAGTGACCAAAAAATAGGGAGAAGTGAGGGCGACACGATTTTTTAAATTAAAGAGGCACTACCTATATCTACGCGATTTTTAAGGTAAAATATTAAATACTCAATATTACAGCATTTATATGTATACAAAGCTATTTTATGAGTATTCTAAGAAGAAACATGGTTCGTATTCCAGTTCTGTAAATTATTAATTATGATCAAAACAATATCTTGAATAAAATGCTGCCCAGCCGTTTATTCCTGCCGGAGAACTACGAGTTTTTACGATTTTCTCGGACATGCGCAATGCGATTACAAACTATTCGGGGCAGTTCCGATAGCAAAAGAATCGATCGGAACTCTTCGCTAATCAGACGAGGTAGTTCCGATTGTAAACGAATAAGACCGGAAAATCTCCGCAATCGGCTTGTCTAAAACAATTACGAATACAATTTCAAAAATCCGATCTTTTCTATCCTGTTTTTCACCAGCAAAACGCATATTACATTGGGTGAAATTATTGCCATTTACCTTTTTCATAGTCCTCTTTATAATTAAGTAAAGTTTATATCAATCTGTGGACAAAAAGATATAGGTAGAGCCTCTTTAAGCGCGTAATCGGTTATTGTTAATTATTAACTGATATACATGTATACACCCTATTGGTTGTAACCTTTTGATTATTTAAGAGCATGCTAGCTGTTTCAATTTAAATGTGTTTATTAATTTTATTCACACTCACAGGCACTCTTTACTTATATATACTGTAACTATAGAAGAAAGGATTGAGAGAAGAATTAATATAAATATATTGCATGTATCTTTATTTATTCATCTTTCTATCAATTTGTATAGAGTTCTATGAAGGGTGTAAATATGATTCTCAAACTTCCTCCTGAAAGGTTTATTCCTCATTAAGACCTATAAGACCAATTTATGTGTTTTGTTTCCCAATTTGTATTAGCTAAAAACAATATTTAATAAAAAAAGCTTTTCCTCCATCCGAACTTATGTACCTATCCGAACTACTATGACACTGCATTTTTTTTGACACCAGAAGTAAAATATTGCCGAAAATTCAGTAGAAATGTCATCTATTATTAACTCTTTTTCATGCATTAATTTGTTTGGAATGCCAAAAGGTCCGTTTTATCAAACAATTAAGAAAACACAACTCTAACCATTATTCGGTGGTATCATTTAATCACCTCAGGTCAATTAACTTCAGATTGTTGTTTCGATCACGTTTTCAACACGTACTTGTCTAACTTCAACGGAACCTACGATTGGTCAATTGTTCAGCTAGTCTCATTGGATAAGGCATGTGTATTCCCTGTACAGTCTAATTTGTAAACAAAAAATGGTGAGGTGCGAAAATTGCCTCGGGGGATATCATAGTTGTAGGAAAGTATGCTCCCCACGGGGTTTCTGCTGTGATTGATAAAAGCAATTAGCATAATCCCTTCCCAGAGATGTCTACGCCTATCCTGAGACACAAACAACAGGTCAATTAAAGGACTGGTTACACTTCGCTTGAGGGCGGGAAAAAAGCGAAGTCTTCAATCTGAAGGCGACTTAAACTTCGCCGTCGGCTAAAAAAAAGCCAAGTCCTGGAGAGTCGCTCATGTCACCCTCCAGTTTGAACACTGCCTTGATCAACCAGTGGTTTTCTTATCTGTGAGTCCTGCTTCTAGGAGTCATAATAATTGCTAAGGACTTACAATTAAAAAATATGTGCATCCACAGGACGCATAGAAATACCATCGAGAATTCCCGTAGTTCTATTTATAATGTCGTGCACCTATTTTCCATATCACTGTTTCTTTTCAAAATGTTGGGGTATATCTCCCAGAGATAGAAAGCCAGACTAACCAATAGTTGCAAAAGTTTACTAATTCTGATTCGATCTTTCGGTTTGTTTTGACAGACAAGCACATGTTCTTCCAGTAAATGCTGAGCATTTACATAGCACCGATAAAATTCCACAAAAGAAAATATGTAAAAATGACGAAATAGACTGATCTTAAGTACCGGTACATCTACAGAAGACTCGACTGATCTAGCGTTGTTTTGCTGCTACTCTTTCTAAATGTTTAAAAATCGGCGCAAGTACATAGTAAATTCAGTATATATTTCGGACATTTAATCTGTAACACATGTCCTCTTTGTCCTCTTTGGCTTTAAAATTATGGAACTACCAATATTAAAGGCCACCGAAGTTGAGGAAAGATTTAGGTAGTCAAAAAAAAAAGAAGAACAAATGTCATTCACAATGGGACTAGAAATGTTTCCAAAGGACTCATAAATCCTGAAGGCAGTAAGTCCCAGGACTTATAATAACACAATTGTAAAAAAAATCACTGTCAGCCTAACAATGGACACAAAGGCTATTATAGTCGTGCTTAGCGGGTTAAGGGTTAAATTAAGGTACTTTTCAGAAAAATTCTTGAACTTTCACGGGAACAGTCAGCCAGGCGTGAACATGGAGTTAACCCTCTGCATTGGATTTATAGTCGCACAAACAGCTAAGGTCAAATGGCGACTTTCCAGCTCCATTGGTGGAGGAAGACCCCAGGTGCCCTTCCGAGCAAATGGGTATAGAAACACCGACGTTCCTCAAGCCAGCTGTATAGCTTCCTGGGCCCCGTTTTAGTAAACATCTAAGTACGATAATTCTGATCATCAATCAAATTATAAAATCATCCATTTTTTCCACCTAAGCATTAAATGTAGACAATTGTGTGTGCACGTAGTGCAGAAATATCACATGTATATAAGAACATAAAATGAAATTACATTTATTTGTAAAGTGTATTCACATAGTTAAGAATTTAAGAAATTGACTTCCGACCGAATGTGTCGTAAGTTGTTTCATAAAACAGGGCCCTGGTTCTGTGAGAGGGCTCAAACCCACAGCGGTGAGGGCAAGTCAGAGACTATAACCACTCGGCCAGTTAACCCTCTGGAACTTTGAGTCTGTAACCAACTAACTGCCATCTTGAGAAGCATTAATTTATAAGGTCCCTCTCTTTATAAGCGAATAAATGAATTGAGTTAAATGTTGTTTAAACGGCTCATCAACACAGTATATGTTATATAGAGCCTCCCCAGAGAGAGAGGGGAAGGATACATAGGAATCCAGGAACGCTTACTTTTTCTAACGAATAGATTCCTATGGTTCTTTAACATGCAAGATGAATATTCTCAGCTACATGGGACTGCCTGGGTTGATTCTTACGGATGGTTGGATGTATACAGTACTAGTTCTACCACGAAAAAAATTGATGGTCTGCCACCACCACGAAAAAGTCGACCGTCATATACAGCCTAACTTATCATGTACTGAAACGAAGTATAACACCATTCAACCAACCAGAGATGTAAATAGATGGCTTTAAAATAAGAGCGTGGGGATTACTGGAAACACATCTATTTCTTTTGTTTGGCCTTATGAAAAAATAGTTGTTACACAGATGAACAGACACTAAAGCATTTTTTCACACAGTTGTTAACCTTGTTGAATGAATTCAGATACCGTACAAGCTATCCTATCCCATATTTCTGAAAATAACTTTAATAATTTATAACTCCACTGCCACATGAAGCATGGAACTTATCCATTCATAATATATAAATGGAACTAGAATTATGCATAACATATTTCCCCTATACAGTAGCAAGCACCCAGAGTCACTCTTATAAAAAAAAAATGATTCAAGAGATCGAACATTTATTGAATATTGATTTGTTCTTTTTTGGATCGAATGTTTTTTTTATTTTGAAGATTTTTTAAAAAGGTGTGGGGTTACGAGGTGGGAGGCACTTCTTTGAAGTGAGGCGATACTATTCAGGGAAATACTGCAAGCTGCTGTTTAGTCAAGCTTCCAAACAAAAGGTGTTTTTTTTCATTAGTAGCATACATACAACGCTGTCCCAATTGGGGCTGGCGTGACCTAGTGGATAGCACGGCGGCCTTGAAATCTGGGGAACATGGGTTCAAACCTCACCAACACCACCGCGTTTTTGTCGGTATGTTCTTGGGCAAGTCTGTTTTTCTCAGCTTCGTCCATCAGGTGGGCATTATAAAAACACCAGGCGGTCCCATGCATCAGGCCTATCCTCCGAGCATGTTAAAGAACCACAGGAAACTATTCTTTAGAAAGAGAGTGGCAGGTAATACTGGGATTCCTATTTATCGTTCCCCTCCCTCTGATAACCTATAATGTATTGATGAGCATTTAAACAACGGCTGATAGACAGCCATAAAAATCTTACACTCAACAAAACAAAAACATAGTCATAATTCTGTACCTCTCATTAAATGTGCACGAAGTCGCTCTTATGGAAGTGGGCTTACAATGATGAAACACACTATGATTTGTTTGTTTGTTTGGTGTTTTACGCCATTTTCAACACATGCAAGGTTATATGACGCTCAATTTTTTGTGGTGGAGGAAGACCACCCACTTTCCGTAAGAATCAACATTTCTTCTCTTACAAGTCGAGCTCCCAGTGGGATTCCAACCAACAGTGGTGAGAGGCGAGAAGATTAACAAAGCAACGTCGTTAACCACTCGGCGACACAAACATACTATGAATAGTGGTGCATATATTGCATACATTGAATTTTAAGCAAAAGCGTTCAATTTCACTGACTTAATCTATGAAATGATAATTCATAATGAAAAAAGGCAGACTTTGAGGTCAAACCTCAAGAGGCCCATTTCTCGTGTATTATTTATTCCACATTTTCCTTTATATTCACACGTGGATTGAGCAGACAGCTTTTAAACACATGGTTTAAGAAAATTTTCAAAATTGAAAATATACCCCTCTACGACAAGCACTAAACACTGATTTTTCATACACTTCTAAGTATTTTAACGGATTTTCGTCACCATTTCAACTTTTTTATTACAATATTCTAGTCTGGATAATAATCAGTGTCATAGGAGATACACTGAATTTATAAGCAGTTTCAAAGGAGATATATTGAATTTATAAGCAGTTTCAAAGGAGATATACTGAATTAATAAGCAGTTTCAAAGGAGATACATAGAGGATCTCACATGAGTGCCTGTTTAATATTGAATTTATTAAACAAGTTGAATAAAACTGCTGTGCCGAGCATCATATCAATTTTATTCAACAAGTTTAATAAATTCAGTAGTAAATAGGCAGAATTGTTAGATTCTATTTGTCACATAACTCATGTACAAACTGACTGTCTACTTCCCATTCCTAAGAGAAACATTTATCTCTAATTCCCCAGGATCTACCACTATACTCCGTATCAAATATCCCCATGTTGGTGCTAGGTTCTGTCTAATTCCTTCGTGTCATCGCTGATGTTTAATCCCCCGGCATATGCCTGTGGCGCCAAGTCTTATTGTAACTGCCTAATATATAAAGTCGTCGTTTGATGACATCGTATGTCTGTATGATGGCGGTGTCGTATGATGACGTTGTATGTCTGTATGATGGCGGCATTGTATGATGACGTTGTATGTCTGTATGATGGCGGCATCGTATGATGACGTCGTATGTCTGTATGAAGTATGTCTGTATGATGGCGTCGCATGTTGACTCGGCCTTCTCCGTACAAAACCGAACAACGGAACAACTTCGTCGATTTCCGTAATCCGGTATTTTAAACAGATACACCCAGCTCAACGGAAAAGACCAAACGATAATTCAGCCCTTGTTTGCATAGTTATATAACTAGTGGATTATCAAACAGATTGAAAGGAGATAAGCTGACTGAAAAGCAGTTTGAAAGGAGATAATCTGAATGAATAAGCAGTTTGAAAGGAGATAAGCTGAATGAATAAGCAGTTTGAAAGGAGATAAGTTGAATGAATAAGCAGTTTCAAAGGAGATAAGCTGAATGAATAAGCAGTTTCAAAGGAGATAAGCTGAATGAATAAGCAGTTTCAAAGGAGATATACTGAATAATAAGCAGTTTCAAAGGAGATATCTTTATTTTTGGGAATTTTTGTTAGTAATAGTGGTCATCTTGGATAAATGGCAGTAACAAAATATAACACTTCTGACTTGCACGTTTTAATGACATGCAAAAACCATTTTCAGAGATATTTCCCCTAACATTATTTCCCCTAACATTTCAATGGGTGAAAGATCAGGATTTCTCAGTGAAAGAAAATTCAATTCGTGGAGCAGTGGTCTATTGGTAGAGCTTTGAACCCAGGACCGAAAAGTCATGGGTTTGTTTACCATATGTGTTGTGTGCCTGAGCAAGACACTTTATCTTCATTTGCTTAGTACTGGTTCTACCCAGGAAGACACCGAGTGATTAAAATAAGTTCAGAGAGCTTTCGCTACAATACAAGATATTCCCTATATAACTCTATACAGTCATCTCTAGGTATCCCCTTTATAACTCTATACAGTCATCTGTAGGTATTCCCTATATAACTATATACAAACATCTCTAGATATTCCCTATATAACTCTATACAGTCATCTCTAGATATTCCCTATATAACTCTATACAGTCATCTCTAGATATTCCCTATATAACTATATACAAACATCTCTAGATATTCCCTATATAACTCTATACAAACTTCTTGTTGCCATCCTATCGATCTTGAATAGATTATAACGACAAATATAAGACCGATAGAGGTCATACCAAGGGACATGCACATAAAAACACAATTCTTACATTCTAATGAATGGTTTTGGACATGTTTTAAAAAAAAAATTGTTTTCAGTAAATGGTGGCAATCTAGGTTTGATGGGAGGAAACAAAACAGCTAAATCTGAAAGAGCGCCATCCAAAAAACATTCTGTCCTATCTTCATTTAAATCTGTCAAACAGTGTCAGAAAATTCCTTATGAACAATAGACAATGACATAACATCTCATAAGGTCATCTGGCAGTTGGCCGGTAGAGCCATTACGTGGTCAGAGTATTAACTTCCATACCCCATCCAACCCCTTCTCCAAGAAGCAAAAACGGGGTTGGATGGGGTATGAAATAAAACCTTAATTTCGGCTTAAAAAGCTTGCACTTTGTAAAATTAAAACATTTAATAGATTTTATACAGCTTATCGTATTTTTTCAGTAAAGATGTTTTTAAACGTGTTTTATTGTCGAAATATCCGTTATAAAATTCTGCTAATATAAGCTTTCCCATCGCTTAATGGAATTAAGGCGGGACCACGTAATGCTAAATAACAACATCGTCCATATATCAACAGTCATAAAGAGTCATATATACCTTATTGTATTATACATGTACCTGGCGCCTTCCAATCAATAGCGGTCTAAATATCCCACAAATATCCGACAACTGATTAAAGTACCCCTAATGTAACGACTAGATGAGTCTATCTATCAAATCCACTTAAGAGTTCCTTCACAATAAGACTGTGCCTCCGTCTGCAGCTCCGCTACACGTTTATCCAATCAATGACAGAATCAGGAAACCAGTCTCGCCGCCAGGGAACCATTAAGTCACACTCGTAGTGGACTGTTACTACTAACATTAGCGAAGACGGGTAAAAAGGCTGTGAAATGACTACCATCAGTCAAACATAGCCTACCGCATCATCAGCACATCCATCAATTCTGTTTGTGAATTTTTAACCAGTGTAGTTTCTGCAACCATTACCGTTAATGGTTAATATTGGATTTCCTGAGACCACAATTTGTAAGAACAATGATGATTGGATAATATGGAATCAATACCCATGGCAAGACCTGAGGCTGTATCTGCCGCAGAAATCTGTTGCAGTTTAATGGAGCTATAGATTGGGGTGATCTTCATCAGTCAGCCATCGCGTCTAGATGTTTTAGAATATTTTTTTAATAAGGCAATCCATAAAAAAATTGTTGGTTTGCTGTGCTCGACCTACTCACTAAAACATTTTATTCTTTTAACTTTTTTTTTGCTATTTTAAGAATGTTTTTTCTTTAATTTCTGATGGTTTTTACTGTCCTTGTGGGGGAAAAATTATTCACCTCCTAAAACTTTTTGGGTCGGAGCACAGCAAACCAACAATTTTTTTAAGGATGGCCCAATCATAACTTCTAACAGATTGTCTTTGGTGACTATGGAACCATTACAATTGCAAAACTTGACTTTTGATAAGTTTCAAAATATTATTTATAATTTATTTAGTTTATAAAAACACCAGTGCACCTATCTTTTCTTGTTGCAGTTATAGCTACATAATTAGATGTGTGCTCTCCGGATGGGTGTTGCCTTCCCTGGCCTTGATATGGTGTGTACAACATGTGACTATAGTCATTAAGCATAGATTTGCAAAGTTTGGTGAAGACATTAACGGGTTATAGGGAAAATTGTGGTCTAAAAATGTCTTATGAAAGGAAACTATGACCTTGACTGTGACCTTGACTGTGACCTTGACTGTGACCTTGACTGTGATCTTGACCTTTACCAGTATACATTTGGTGTGGTAATGTAGCTGTTGTCATAATATGTATAAATTCAAAAAAGTTGCAGGGAATGTTAAGTTTTCGTGACCAAAAACTGACTTTCAAACCCAGAGTCAAAAAAAGTCCTGTCTGTTAAAGTGACATTTATGTATTTTATCCCCAAATTGGCCTTGACTGTGACCCAACATTTATATAGAGAATATATATCAGTGCCTTTTACTCTCAAGTTTATTAGGCTCGGCTTAGAAAACGAAGAATGGCGAGGCCCTCAGCTGAGCCATTCTTCGTTTTCGTGTCGAGCCTAATAGTTTTTTCAAAAGCAAAACTTTATTAGGCAGAAAAGTGCATATCTGCGTGATAAATACTAGTACGGTCAGTATTCTCCTGAAGTGTAAAATATATACACTATCTCCCATAACAGCAGGAGGATATATAAAATGCCAAGCAAGTGTTCTTATAAAATGTAAAAAAAAAAAAAAAATTAATTTACTACTAGGGAGAGCACCACCCCTAACAGTAAATTCAAAAATTCAACTCTTTTCTTTTTAGGGGAAAGTTTAATGGTAAGAAATATGACATGGAAACCTTATACCCAATGTTAATGACAGATTTTACAGTCTTAAACGATAACAATAGCTTTTAAATTGTCAGAATTTGCACTCTAGGACATAAAAAAAACTATATAAAATATTTATAGAAATACGACATACTCCAATTACTAATATTTACTTCAGCAGTGTGATTGTTTGACAATCAATTTAACAAGTTTGCCAATATCAATTCCTGCGTCAAACTTTCCATTGACAACTATTTCAGCATCAATATCTAAACCATTGCTGAAACATGTTCTGCAGTATTTAAACACTATTTATTGGAATTCCAATACAGATTTTAAATGAACACGTGTCAATGGTGCTACATTTTCACACACAATTATTTGGAATGCAATTTTCTTTTAATTTGCTGCTTTAGTGAAAACTTGCAGACTTTCTTATTTAATCAATTTATTTCGTTTTAAAATAATGGATTTCAGGAAAGGGAAATAATCAGGACAAAATCTGAATCATGTGCGCTTGACATATATTATTCTTATTTGGCACACATTGTAAGAAATAATCTAGCCAAAAAGAAACAAGAATTCAAATACATATAAAGTTCAGACTTTTGATTTGTTTGAATGCGTGAAATGTGTAAACCAGACCTTAAGATTTCTGTTTTCCTTTAAAGTGAAGTAAAATCATACACAGTTAAAAGTGTGCAATGTTTTTACTTTGTCAATGCTTGCCATATCAACACAGTCAATGCTTGTCATATCAACACAGTCAATGCTTGTCATATCAACACTGTCAATGCTTGCCACATCAACACTGTCAATGCATGCCATATCAACACTGTTAATGCTTGCCATATCAACACTGTCAATTCTTGCCATATCAACATGGCCAATGCTTGCCATATCAACACGGCCAATGCTTGCCATATCAACACTGTCAATGCTTGCCATATCACACTGTCAATGCTTGCCATATCAACTCTGTCAATGTTTCCCATATCAACAATGTCAATGCTTGCCATATCAACACTGTCAATGCTTGCCATATCAACACTGTCAATGCTTGCCATACATACACTGTCAATGATTGCCATTCAACTCTGTCAATGTTTGCCATATCAACACTGTCAATGTTTGCCATATCAACTCTGTCAATGCTTGTCATATCAACACTGTCAATGCTTGCCATATCAACACTGTCCATGCTTGCCATATCAACACTGTCAATGCTTGCCATACATACTGTCAATGTTTGCCATATCAACACTGTCAATGCTTGCCATATCAACACTGTCAATGTTTGCCATATCAACAATGGCAATGCTTGCCATATCAACACTGTCAATGCTTGCCATATCAACACTGTCAATGCTTGCCATATCAACACTGTCAATGCTTGCCATACATACACTGTCAATGTTTGCCATATCAACACTGTCAATGTTTGCCATATCAACAATGTCAATGCTTGCCATATCAACACTGTCAATGCTTGCCATATCAACTCTGTCAATGTTCGCCATATCAACACAGTCAATGTTTGCCATATCAACACTGTCAATGTGTGTCACATCAACACTGTCAATGTTTGTCACATCAACACTGTCAATGATTGCCATATCAACACTGCCAATGATTGCCATACCTACACTGTCAATGTATGTCATGTCAACACTGTCAATGCTTGTCATAGCTTCACTGTCAATGCTTGTCATAGCTACACTGTCAATGCTGAGGGCTAGCGTGGCGCAGTCCGTAGCGTGGCGCAGTCCGTAGTTTCGTTGGTGTGTTCTTGGGCAAGACACTTACCCTTAGCCTCGTCCGTCGGATTGGGACGTAAACCAGGAGGTCCCAAGTATCGGTCTATCCTCCAAGCACTTTAAAGAACTACAGGAATCTATTCGATAATAAGAGTAGGGCACGGTTCCCGGATTCCTATGTATCCTTCCCCTCTCTCTGGGGCGGCTCTAACTAAACTATACTGTGTTGATGAGCCGTTAAATAACATTCAATTCAATTCTGTCAATGCTTGTCACATCAACACTGTCAATGCCCGTCATATCAACACTGTCAATGCTTGCCATATCAACACTGTCAATGCTTGCCGTATCAACACTGTCAATGCTTGCCATATCAACACTGTCAGTTATTGCCACATCAACACTGTCAATGCTTGCCATATCAAAACTGTCAATGCTTGCCATATCATCACTGTCAGTTATTGCCATATCAACACTGTCAATGCTTGCCATATCAAAAC
This sequence comes from Cyrtodaria siliqua, assembly GCA_037043455.1. Taxonomy (NCBI): domain Eukaryota; kingdom Metazoa; phylum Mollusca; class Bivalvia; order Adapedonta; family Hiatellidae; genus Cyrtodaria; species Cyrtodaria siliqua. Next base: position 33,000 of record JAWPHD010013941.1, on the reverse strand, counting down.
TGTCAATGCTTGCCATATCAACACTGTCAGTTATTGCCATATCAACACTGTCAATGCTTGCCATATCAACACTGTCAGTTATTGCCATATCAACACGGTCAATGCTTGCCATATCAACACTGTCAGTTATTGCCATATCAACACGGTCAATGCTTGCCATATCAACACTGTCAATGTTTGCCATATCAACACGGTCAATGCTTGCCATATCGACACTGTCAGTTATTGCCATATCAACACTGTCAATTCTTGCCATATCAACACTGTCAGTTATTGCCATATCAACACTGTCAATGCTTGCCATATCAACACTGTCAGTTATTGCCATATCAACACTGTCAATGCTTGCCATATCAACACTGTCAGTTATTGCCATATCAACACTGTCAATGCTTGCCATATCAACACTGTCAATGTTTGCCATATCAACACTGTCAATGCTTGCCATATCAACACGGTCAATGCTTGCCATATCGACACTGTCAGTTATTGCCATATCAACACTGTCAATTCTTGCCATATCAACACTGTCAGTTATTGCCATATCAACACTGTCAATGCTTGCCATATCAACACTGTCAATTCTTGCCATATCAACACTGTCAGTTATTGCCATATCAACACTGTCAATGCTTGCCATATCAACACTGTCAGTTATTGCCATATCAACACTGTCAATGCTTGCCATATCAACACTGTCAGTTATTGCCATATCAACACTATCAATGCTTGCCATATCAACACTGTCAATGTTTGCCATATCAGCACTGTCAATGCTTGCCATATCAACATGGTCAATGCTTGCCATATCAACACTGCCAATGCTTGCCACATCTACACTGCCAATGCTTGCCATATTAACACTGTCAATGCTTGTCATATCAACACAGTCGATGCCTGTCATATCAACACTGTCAATCCGTGCAATATCAACACTGTCAATGCTTGTCATATCTACACTGCCAATGCTTGTTATATCAACACAGTCAATGCCTGTCACATCAACACTGTCAATGCTTGCCATATCAACACAGTCGATGCCTGTCATATCAACACTGTCAATCCATGCAATATCAACACTGTCAATGCTTGTCATATCAACACTGTAAATGCTTGCCATATCAACTCTGTCAATGTTTGCCATATCAACACTGTCAATGCTTGCCATATCAACACTGTCAATGCTTGCCATATCAACACAGTCGATGCCTGTCATATCAACACTGTCAATCCATGCAATATCAACACTGTCAATGCGTGTCATATCAACACTGTAAATGCTTGCCGTATCAACTCTGTCAATGTTTGCCATATCAACACTGTCAATGCTTGCCATATCAATAGTCAATACTTGACACATCAATACTGTCAATGCTTGCCATATCAACACTGTCAATGCTTGCCATATCAACACTGTCAATGCTTGCCATATCAATAGTCAATACTTGACACATCAATACTGTCAATGCTTGCCATATCAACACTGTCAATGCTTGCCATATCAACACTGCCAATGCTTGCCATATCAACACTGTCAATGCTTGCCATATCAATAGTCAATACTTGACATATCAACACTGTTAATGCTTGCCATATCAACAGTCAATGCTTGTCATATCAACAGTCAATATTTGACATCAACACTGTCAATGCTTGTCATATCAACATTGCCAATATCTTGCCATTTCAACATACATTTTTTTTTATACTTACTACTGCAAATGAAGTGTATCTGTTTGTTTTGCACAAGGACCTTTTTAGATCTATTACAATTATATCTATGGAGTACGGTGAAGAACCTCCACAGGCCTATGGTGAGACAAATAAACCCAGTCAAAACATATCAATATACGCATTGCTAGAAAGTTGCAGGAGTATTTTTCTAGCCTTTCCTTTAGCTATAAAATCAAATAATAATTATGAAATTACCTATAGAAAGCTGCATTGAGGCCCTGATTAGATCTGACCCGGACGCCCATTTTCTCATTGGATTCTGCTCAAATGATGCCCACTCGCCTGTCAACCATTTCAGTTGTCTGAGAAATAGAAACAAGTCTTAAATGAGATATTACACTTATAGATATGTTTATAGCCATGCTCGAGATAAGTAATTTTGAGGGGTATCTTTGCATTTAAATTTGGGAAATCAGCTTTAAAAATTTAGCATTTCAGTGCAAAAATGTATAAAGTTTCATGACCATAGGTCAATATTTGGCCATGCTGTGAGATAGGTTAGGTTGCAGGTTAAAGTTTTATGAAAAGGGGCATAACTCTTCAGAAATGAAAGACAGTTATAGGACAGGTCACTGGCATTGAATATTTGTTAATGAAGAACTGTATAAAGTTTCATGATCGTAGGTCAATATTTTGCCAAGTTAAGATTTATGCAAGGTTGCATGTTTAAGTTTTATTAAAGGGGTCGTAACTCTGTTGAAATGAAATTCACATTTACTGGAAATGTCAATGGCATTTTAAAACTGTTTAAAGTTTTATGAACGTACATCAATATTTTGCCAAGTTGTGAGATCAGTTAGGTTGCAGGTTGAAGTTTTATAAAAAAGTTAATAACCATAAAAAGAAAATCAGAGTTATTGAACATGTGTTACGAGCTGAAGATATTTGTGAAGTTTCATGAACATTGGTCAAACACTTGTCAAGTTTGGTCAGTTATGGGCTTGGTTAGGTTGCAGGTCAAAGTGTGACGGATGATGGGATGATGATGGACGACAGAAGGAGGACAGCGACAGATGACGACGACGGACAACAGCAGTGATCCCTTAGAGTCTGCCATGCTACACAGGCGAAACAATAATGGATCTTTTTCAAAGGAATGACTTAAAGCCTTGGCAGGACCTGGGCTATATAAACACCACCACCATGTACATCTGTGGCCTCGGCCAACAATAATGGTACATACAGCAGGAGTGTCTAGTCCATGTAATTATACCGTGGTGGGTGCACTGTTAGTACATTTGAACACAACTAATCTCTATGCTTAAAACAAATTATTAAATATTGATCGATCATCGAAATCATTTTTTTTAATGTAAGCCCATTATCAGACATATCTTGGTTAAACCAGGGCACTAGTCAGCTTTTAGGGGACTGGGGACAGGGCCCTCAGGAAGGGGAATTTTGCATTGTTTTCACATCAAAGGAGAATTTCTAAGAAACACAAATTAGTGGGTTTTTTTCAAATATCATTTAAGTGGCAGCAAGAATGTACCATTGAAAATGGCAAAAAGTATGCTGTTTTCCTGTATTGGAGTTTAAAAATGTCTAATATATATATTTTTTTAAGTGGGGAATTTTTCACAGGAAATGGGAAAAAAATAAAATTTTAGTGGTGGGGAATGGCCAAATGAGTGCCCTGGTTAAATTACTCAACCGTATCCGTTAATATTGCTAAAAGATGCCGATATAAATAAACAATTTGTTCTCCTTTCTCACAGTATACATTACATCCTGTTAACAGCAACGAAGCGAAAAAGATCATAACATGGCCAGTCTACATATGGTATTGGTTCCAGCACCGTTACGCGCTCCCCTTTTGAGCAAAGTACCTGACCGATAAATAGAACAGAAGTCAGTTGCAAGGCAGCCTTTTCAATGGGAGAAAACTCTCACACACACTGTTGTATTCTCTATTCAAGCTTATCTCCCTTTTACTGAGAAAAATATCAAAAATGTTTTTACATATAATTAGTTTATGATGATGATGACTAAGTAATTTAGGTTTAAATAAAGTACATAGTTTTGTATTTTTTATTTATGTTTGAGAACATTGAGAACAACAATCATGCATTTCCTTCTTTGTTGACCCATTTTACTTTTTATTTGAAAAAGACAGTTCTTGCTGGTCGATCAACCTGATCAACATAATAAAAATTATCTATTCCACATCAAGAGAAATGCGATCTAGAGCATCTGGTAAGTCAACCATTACGATACTCTGGCAGGCGAGAACGATGAAATCGCACAATATCATTAAAATTAACTTGGTTTAAGAGGCCACCTTCCCTGGGGTGATCTCTCACTTAAAACGTTGGACTTTCAATAACTTGATAGCATTCCCGATGGCGTAACCAGGGTTTTACAAATTATACGCCCGAAGTAATAATTGAGCACCAATCTAAAGGGGTCTGGGGGCATTTTGACATCAATAGCCCGGTTTATAATGGTGTAATCTAGCGCTTTCTAGAACAATTTTTCCATCTTTTATCCACAAGTATTTCATTTTAATGACTGGCAAAACAAATTATATGCACAATCATGTGTATAGTGTGTATAGGTAGTTACGCCCTCGATTCAACAATATCATACTTTTGTATATTATATATTCTGTGATGAATTATAGAAATTTCCCAGTTTGAGAAAATCCATAACATATCTCTTCCTCTACTGTACTGTGCTATATTCTCGCCTAGTGTGCAAGGAACTATTTTCTTAGCAGGTTGAAGAACTGTTTAAAATTTCTGAATTTGAAGAAGTAAGTGGTCCTGAAATACCTATGCAACCAAAAAATGCTGGAAATATATCCCCCTGAACCCCAGCCATCATTGCCTACAGGACGGTTTCAGCCTGTGCAGCAATATCGTGATGTCACACAGCGCGAGTGACGTCACGATATTGATGTATTACTCCACGCTGTCGCCAAAGGAGTGACAGAAGTAGGAATATGTGTATCAAAAGACAATTGGAAAGAAATTCATGACAGAATATATAATATTTAGTTTAATTAACATTGTTGTCATGATACGGAAAATAATTCTCACGTGTGATTCTTGCGATATAGAAACTCGTGCGCAAACTCTATATAATCTGATTTATACCTTTGTTTATAGCACATAATGCACAGCCACGTGCCATTAAACATGACTTGTTGACACTGCTTGCACACCTTGAACCTGCATAGAGGACAGAGGGCACCACGGTTGAACAGGAAGCCGAACTCTGCTCGACATCGTAAACACATCTTGGTTTGGTCATCCCCTGCACGCAGAACACTGCGCATCCGCAACGCCTGTACCTCTTGTTTAAGATCGCTGTAAACACAAACAAAAAATCATTAACAAAGACATATCTTGGTGTATTCATTTATTTTATAACAAGAAATATCACAAATAAAGCCGCCTTTAAAAAATTGTTGGTTTGCTATTTCCCTACCTACCCATGAAGATTTAAGTCCGTACCATAAACTTTTTATAGCAAATTCTTTAACACAATTTTTTTACTACAGTGCTTTGGGGGGTATAGAATCACTTGGGTTAAACGTCTCATTTTAAAATGAAAGGAAAATGTTTATTTAATTTCTGATTTAGATTTACCTATTTAGTTGTATGATAGCAACATTTCTAAAATTATTGTCCTGAAGCTGTGATTTTTTAATAGGCGTTTTTGCACCAATATTTACATAATTTCATTTTATCCTTAAAAGTGCCAAAATTCAACAAGTTACCTTAACTGATGATTGCATTTTGACTTTTGTCCCTAACATTTGTTAAAACAGCAAATATTTATTTCTGAGTTTGTTGTGACAGTATGAATTTTTCGTTTCAAAAACACACTTCATTCAGGTAGTATAGAATCATTTTTTCTGAGAGGTGTTGCACGTAGTGATATATTTTACATGGAAAAATGTCCCAAATCATTTCACCATTGAATAAATGTATGCTTATATGATATCTCTTCAAGCCTGGAAAGTTTTAAAATAATCTAAAATATATGAGCTGAGAAAATTGATTTTAAACAGGAACTGATTTTTTACTACCAATGATTCTATACACCCCAAAGCACTGTATCTTTAATATATTTTTCTTTCATTTCTTAAGGTCTTTACTGTCTTCCTCAAAAAAGAAATTCACCTTCCTATCTTCCTACCAACTTATAAAATCCTGGCTCGGGAAACAACAAACAGATGTATTTTTAAGGATGACCTAATTGAGTGACAAATGCCCCCGAATTCTTTTTACCCATTTGACCTTTGACCTCCAGATGTGACCTTGAACTTTCAGATACAAACCCGACTCTTGCACATGACATACCTTCTCATTGTGGTTAACATTTGTGTGAAGTTTCATGGAAATCCCTTCAATTCCTTCAAAGTTATGGCTGCGACAGGATTGTTCTGGACGAACGGACATACGGATGGACGGTGCGATTACTATATGCCTCCCTTCGGCGGCATAAAAGATAGTGGTGTAACGATGCATCGACTGTATCAGGACTGTGGCCATCTCGATAACAATGCATTCCCCCTATCCCACCAACAACAATCAAATTTTACAAAAATATGTACACCATTTCTAAACCTACTGACGACGAGGTATATAAATTATGTAACTTACATATTTTGAGAATCCGAACTATACAGACACAGTATAAACGGCTTTAACCAGCAAGGCTAAACCCCAAAACGTGAGCATAGAATTAAGTTACCAACTCCTAATTCACGCATTTCAACTACGGGTATTTTAAACAAGAGGTCAATGACCTTGAAGCTCTACTGATAGATTTTTGATAGCTAGGTCAACATTCCTGTGAAGTTTCATGAAAATCCATCAAGCAGTTTTATAGGAGTAGTCGCTACAAGTTTTCATTATATTACTCTATGTAAACAAAGATGCGGCCATGTCTGTAAAGTTTCATGAAAATCCATTCAGTAGTTTCAGAGGAGTAGTCGCTACAACAAAAAAGTTTACGGATGGACAGACGGACGGACGGACGACGGACGCCGCACCACGGCATAAGCTCTGCTGATCTCTGATCAGAAGAGCTAAAAACCGTTAATAAATCTTTACTTTTAATTGGCACATATTTATTATTATATGACCAGAGCACCTGGATAGAGTTTGGATAAACGGTTATGTAGTGAAATTGTGACGTTATTTGGCGGGATAGCTACTTTAACGAATAAAGAAATAGCCTTAGTGATGAAATAGCCTTAGTGATCTGCATACATTTGAGTCATTCGTAACATTCAGTAGCTTACCCTACCCATACAAACAAAGCAAGTACGAGTGACGTGATAACAAGTAGAGGGTAGGTCTGACTTACGAGCATGGTACCGGATAGCCAATTCCGACTTTTTTCGTTTGGTAATATTAAATACATTTATCACATAACTTACGGTGTGGGAGTGAAATAATACCGTTCTATATTTTCGATATATCACTAGTTATATAAGTATGCAAATTAGCCTAGTATGCACTGTCAAAAAAATTGATAATATCTATGATCCAATTCCCACGGTTTATGTCGGTTTCGCGTGCTAAAGCGACAGGCAAAATGCAATAAAAAGTTGATATGTAAGTTATGTGATAAATAGAATCTAACATTCATTCTTGTATGGTGTTTTACGTCATTTTCAACACATGTAAGGTTATATATGACAGTCAATTTTTTGTGGTGGAGGCAAACCCCCACTTTTCCTGGGTAGAACCAGTACTGTACACCTCCCGCCTTCTGTAAGAATCGACACTTCCTCACTTACAAGTCGAGCTCTCAATCACTCATATGGAATACATTACATAACTTACTGACCTCATCACATGATTTATACTAACTTATTACTTGAGGTAACTATAAATACTCGGGGCACATTTAATAACAAAACAAACCACAGAATTTGAGGTGGCCATATTCTCTTGTGAGACCCTCATTCAAAACTGCTTTATTGTATACAATAATTCATCTGTCAAAACTTATGACAAATGAATCTCTGTTGACTTTTCTTTAAAGTTTAAATTGCTTTACTTTTCTTATCAATTCTAATGTATTGTAAACCCCTTACATATAGTGATAAATAGTATAGATTCAATAAATGCAGTGGTACAAAACTATCCCATCCCTGACAGGGTTATATTCATGTAAACAAATAGACACAGGGTTTAGCTAAAGGACAAACTAAATCTCACAAAGATAATATACACAACATGGCAAATGATAATATACACAACATGGCAAGAGTTTGACAATGAAAACATGTAATGTTCGTAAAGGGGTACACGGCAATCTTGAAGGCTCAAGCAATAAAATTAACACCGCATTTTATTAATGCTATATTATTTTGACTTTAAATTTGTGAGGTTTTTTTTGTTTTTTTTGTTGGTTTAACGTCTTTTTTTTTTTAGCAACTAAATCCTGGGTAGAACCATTACTACAGTATACCTACTGCCATCCGTAAGAATTGACACTTTCTCACTTACAAGTCGAGCTCCCAGTGAGATTCCTGCATATTTTCATATTCAAAGGTAATATGATTTGGAAGTTCCAATTTGTTTTCATTATTCTACCTTAACTTGGTGCCTTCGGCCAGTAGATTGTTTGTTTGTTTGTTAGTTTGTTTGTATGTTTTTTTACGTCATTTTCAACACATGACTGTAAGGTTATATATGACGGTCGATTTTTTGTGGTGGAGGCAGACCACCCACTTTTCCTGGGTAGAACCAGTACTGTACACCTTCCGCCATCCGTAAGAATCGACACTTCCTCACTTACAAGTCGACCTCTCAGTGCGATACGAACCCGCAGTGGTGAGAGGCGAATGTTTACAACGCAACATTGTTAACTATTCGGCCACGGAGACGCTCCTCGGCCAGTAGAGCTAAAAGTGGAAGTAAATGTGTAATCGTGCTTTAGCGATTCTAAAACACCATTTACACAGTGTAATTTTTTATATGAAAATACTGAAAAACACATTTCGTTTAAATCGAGACTTAAAATTATCAAAAGGATAATACTGGAAGTTATCCGAAATAGCGAATTCATTTGCGTTTGTTTCGTTCGTTTTCAGCATTCAGTGTTTTCAACAAGAGGCCCAGGAGCCTCTAGGCGCTCATTTGAGTGTAAGGGTTTTATGTGGGAAAATGTTTTTACGCAGTAAACACAATATACGTGTAGCATGAATTGACCACAGTTCTATCTCAGTAATTTGGCGTTCAATAATATAACCAAAGACAGATAATTTTAAAAAAAGGTGTTTAACTATACATAATTAAATTAATTGGTAGAGGTCCCAAAACTTATGGTACCTGCAAAATATTAAACCTCTGGCTCTTGCAGTTTCAAAGAATATTTTTTAGGTTTTTCCCTATATACGTATATGTAAAATATGTGACCACTGGAGCGCTGCCAAATTTGACACAAGGGTTATCATTTGAACAAACTTGGTAGAGGAGCATAAGCTGATGCTGCATGTAATATATATGAGCTCTGTGCATTGTGGTTTCAGAGAAGTAGATTTTTTAAATTTTTTCCTAAACAAGCGACACATGCATTTTACCCCTGCATCATCATTTGAACAAACTTAGCAGAGCACCATAAGCTAATGGTAAATACAAAATATTAAACCTCTGCCTCTTGCAGTTACAGAGAAGATGCATGTTTAACTTTTCCCCTATACAAGTTTATATCAAATATGGTAAATACAAAATATTAAACCTTCGACTCTTGTAGTTTCAGAGAATATTACCAAAAAAAAACAAAAAAAAACATCATCCAAAAAGTCATTTCATAACATTTTAAAACTTTCCAAAAAAAACAATTTTGTTATGAAATGACTTTTTGGATGATGTTTTTTTTTGTTGTTGTTTTTTTTAGTGTGGGGTGCGGGGTAGTAGAGGGGGGTGGGGGGTAGTAGTGACCAAAATACGCGCCGAATACCTGTGTACAAGTCTATGTAAAACATGTGACCTCCGGGGCCTAATTTGAACCCAGGGTCACCATTTGAACAAACTTGGTAGAGAACCATAAGCTGATGGTAAATACAAAATATTAAACATTTGGCTTTCGTAGTTTCAGAGAAGTTTTTTGAAGTTTTTCCCTATATACTGGGGCGGGGTCAAATTTGACCCAAGAGTCACCATTTGAACAAACTTGGTAGAGGACCATGAGCTGGAGGTAAATGTAAAACATTAAACCTCCTAAGCTCTTGTACTTTCAGGGAAGATTTTTTAATGTTTTTCCCTATATTAGTCTATATAAAACTGTGATCCGTGGGGCGGGGTCAAATTTGACCCGAGGCTCACCATTTGAACAAACTTGGTAGAGGACCATAACATGGTAAATACAAAATATTAACCTTTGACTCTTCTAGTTTCAGAGAAGAAGATCTTTTCAAATAAGAAGATCTTTTAAGTTTTTTATTATATAAGTCTATGTAAAAACACGTGACCTCCGGTGAAAGCAGTTGATTATACTCGTCCTGTGGCAGGGCCTTTTAACAAGGACAACACTTTGACCCTATTTATGACTGCATATTTTTTTATATATATATATTTTTTTTTTTTACTTCAGATCCTGTTTTCTGGAATTTTAGTAGATTTGTGTAGCTCTCTCCCCTGCATCACCTTGAAGTGTTTTCAGCAGATGTGTAACAATCACCTTTATTTTACACATAATATGTACTTCAGTTTCCGTTTTATTTAACAGTCATCAGTCATCTTTCACCTGTTTCCACATGTTAGGACCAGATGCTGTCATTAAACTATTTCACAGCCTTGCGGCTGACAATATATTCGTCATTCTGCTATATGGATTTCTGATTAGTATCATATGTTAATAACCTGCTTCAAACCATTATTATGAAAACGTTGCAAAACATTTGTAATTTTTAGCTTTGCTGACCAAAAGGCAATAGACAGTGGAGCGCTGTGGTCTAATGGTAGAGCGTTGGACCCATGATCCAAAAGTCGTGGGTTCGATTCCCGCCATTGCCATATGCGTTGTGTCCCTGAGCAAGACACTTTATCTGTATTGCTTAGTACTGGTTCTACCCAGGAAGACATCGAGAGTGATTCAAATAAGTTCATAGAGCTTTCGTTACAATTGATGTAAAATAAATAAGTTTAAACTAATAGATGGGACATAGCCCCTGGGTCATAACATAGACACATTTGAGATCCCCACCCTATAACCATATATAATTATATACACTTACTGGGCATGAACAGTTGGATACAACCATTCAGCCAGTATCGACCCTGGGTCATAACTTGAAAAACTTTGAGATGCCCACCCTATACCCATAAATGTACTTACTGGCCTTGAACAGATGGATACATTCATGTTACATCATGTGCACAATTTCGGGTCGCTGTGACTAGTGTTATTTTGGCTGTTTTTATAGCTGATATTGGGCCATATTCCCAATGCCAGAACGTATCTGTTTTTTTCCAATTTTGAGACAAAAATTCCCACACAGAAAAGTATCAAAAGTTTGACAAATATTGAGCATGAAATGCTTTTAAATGCCGTGTTGATCATATTTTACTATAAACAGTATGAAAGATACAAATATGAAATTAATTTTATTAGCTTGACTGATCAAAGAGCAGCAGAGCTTATGCCGTGGTGTGGCGACCGTCGTCTGTCTGTCTGCCGATCCGTAACTTTTTTTTGTGGTGACTACTCTTCAGAAACTACTTGACAGATTTTCATGAAACATAAAACTGTGATCCGTGGGGCGGGGTCAAATTTGACCCGAGGCTCACCATTTGAACAAACTTGGTAGAGGACCATAAGCTGATGGTAACTACAAAATATTAAACCTTCGACTCTTCTAGTTTGAGAGAAGAAGATCTTTTTCAAGTTTTTTCCTATACAAGTCTATGTAAAACACATGACCTCCGGGGCAGCCATGTTTACCATTTAATAAAAATGAACTTTGGTTAGGACCAACTACATGTCCAGCCAGTCATTTTGGTAAAGCTTCCTAATCGATATCACTTACGGTTTTTGAGAAGTAGTCGCAACAACATCGCATTTTTAAAATCTATTTTTAGCAGTAATGGCCATCTTGAATTTCCGGCTAACCTGATTTTTTGCTAAGATCAACTAGGATCAACTAGACATCAAGAGCAACATTTCTATGAAGTTTCATGAAATTCCATCTAGTAGTTTCAGAGGAGTAGTCGCCACAAGTTTTTCCTATATAAATCTATGTAAACAAAGATGGCCGCTGGCGGCCATATTTGACATCCAATCAAAATGAACTTTGGTTAGGACCAAATACATGTCATGCCAGTCATTTTGGTAGAGGTTCCAAATCAATATCTCTTATGAATTTTGAGATCTTGAATTTCCGGCCAACCTGAATCTTTGCTAGGATCAACCAGACAACAAGGGCAACACACAGGTGGCTGTATCGGTGTTGGGAACTAAAAAAAAAAATTAAAAAAAATATTTATTTTTTTTCGTGTTATTTGTTGAAAACAAACATAATGAAGTTTTCCTGAAAAAATTGTCCCAGAGTATCGTAGTTATAGACAAGGTTTGTTACTCTGTCTGGTCAACATTTGATACCTAACTGTTTTCATCTATTATTTCACTGGCCAAATTCAGATAATTATCCACAAATCTGGGCTGGTTGGAACCGCAGATGTATGTCGTTCTCGAAACCTAAAACCGAAAACAATTCGATCGAATCGTTTTTCTGTGACAAGTCAAAATGCTTCGAAAAACGCGATTTCCCGCTAGGTATACATCACTGTGGAACAAAATAAAGCACATATTCACCGCATCTTGGTCATATACGACGCTTGCTTTTTTAAAGACAAAGGGAAAAGCCAAAAAAGCAAGCGTCGCAGATGATCATGACTATTCAAAACAATTGCAGCATTATTTGGTTTGAATATTCTAAGCTGACGATTTCTCGTCAAATACAGCAATTTTAAACAAGAGGTCAATGACCTTGAAGCTCTACTGATTGATTTTGATTTCAGGAAGTAGTCGCTACAGACTTGTTTTTTGAAAAATTATTTTTAGCCGTGGCGGCCATCTTGAATTTCCGGCCGACCTGAAATTTTGCTAGGATCAATAAGACATCAATAGCAACATTCCTGTGAAGTTTCATGAAAATCCGTTAAGTAGTTTCCGAGGAATAGTCGCTACAAGTTTTCATTATATAACTCTATGTAAACAAAGATGGCCGCAGACAGCCATGTTTAACATCGAATCAAAACGATTTTTTACAAGGACTAACATCATGTCATGCTGATCATTTTACAAAAAGTTCCATATCAATATCACTTATAGTTTTCAAGAAGTAGTCGCTACAAACTTGTATTTTGAAAATCTATTTTTAGCTGTGGGGGCCATCTTGAATTTCCGGCCGACCTGAAATTTTGCTAGGATCAATAAGACATCAAGAGCAACATTCCTGTGAAGTTTCATGAAAATCCGTCAAGTAGTTTCAGAAGAGTAGTCGCTACAAGTTTTCATTATATAACTCTATGTAAACAAAGATGGCCACTGGCAGCCATGTTTAATGTCGAATCAAAATAATGTTCGACTCGGATAACCATCATGTCATGCTGATCATTTTAGAAAAAGTCCCATATCAATATCACTTATAGTTTTCAAGAAGTAGTCGCTACAAACTTGTATTTTGAAAATCTATTTTTAGCCATGGCGGCCATCTTGAATTTCCGGCCGACCTGAAATTTTGCTAGGATCAATTAGACATCAAGAGCAACATTTCTGTGAAGTTTCATGAAAATCCGTCAAGTAGTTTCAGAGGAGTAGTCGCTACAAGTTTTCATTATATAACTCTATGTAAACAAAGATGGCCACTGGCAGCCATGTTAAATGTCGAATCAAAATAATGTTCGACTCGGATAACCATCATGTCATGCTGATCATTTTAGAAAAAGTCCCATATCAATATCACTTATAGTTTTCAAGAAGTAGTCGCTACAAACTTATTTTTAAAAAATCTATTTTTAGCCGTGGCGGCCATCTTGAATTTCCGGCCGACCTGAAATTTTGCTAGGATCATTTAGACATCAAGAGCAACATTCCTGTGAAGTTTCATGAAAATCCGTCAAGTAGTTTCAGAGGAGTAGTCGCTACAAGTTTTCATTATATAACTCTATGTAAACAAAGATGGCCGCTGGCAGCCATGTTTAACGTCAAATCAAAACGATTTTCAACAAGGACCAACTTCATGTCATGCTGATCATTTTAGAAAAAGTCCCATATCAGTATCACTTATAGTTTTCAAGAAGTAGTCGCTACAAACTTGAATTTAAAAAATCTATTTTTAGCTTTGGCGGCCATCTTGGATTTCACATCAACATGAATTTTTGCTAGGATCAACTAGACTTCATGGACAACATTTCTGTAAAGTTTTATGAATATCCATCCAGTAGTTTCAGAGGAGTAGTCGCTACAAATAAAAGTTAACGGACGGACAGACGGACGGACAGACGGACAGACGGACGGACGGACGACGGACGCCGCACCACGGCATAAGCTCTGCTGATCTCTGATCAGTAGAGCTAAAAAGGTAAGCGTTATATTTATGTTTATTACTTGTTCCTTTGTTGAAATCCCCTCGGATTGAATTGATTGACACTGGTACATTCGGAGAATCGCCACCAATAGCGGTGAATATGTGCTTTATTTTGTTCAACAGTGATGTATACCTACCGGGAAATCGCGTTTTTCAAAGCATTTTGACTTGTCACAGAAAAACAGTTTGATCGAATTGTTTTCGGTTTTCGGTTTCGAGAACGACATACATCTGCGGTTCCAACCAGCCTGATACTCTGGGACAATTTTTTCAGGAAAACTTAAAATATGTTTGTTTTCAACAAATAACACGAACATTTTTTTTCATTTTTTTTTATTTATTTTTTTGTATATATTTTTTTTTTAGTTCCCAACACCGATACAGCCACCTGTGGGGCAACATGCCTGTGAAGTTTCATGAAAACCTGTCAAGTAGTTTCTGAAGAGTAGTCGCCACAAAAAAAAATTACGGATCGGCAGACAGACAGACGACTGTCGAGTCAAGCTAATAAAATTAATTTCATATTTGTATCTTTCATACGGTTTATAGTAAAATATGATCAACACGGCATTTAAAAGCATTTCATGCTCAATATTTGTCAAACTTTTGATACTTTTCTGTGTGGGAATTTTTGTCTCAAAATTGGAAAAAACAGATACGTTTTGGCATTGGGAATATGGCCCAATATCAGCTATAAAAACAGCCAAAATAACACTAGTCACAGCGACCAGAAATTGTGCACATGATGTAACATGAATGTATCCATCTGTTCAAGGCCAGTAAGTGTATTTATGGGTATAGGGCGGGCATCTCAAAGTTTTTCAAGTTATGACCCAGGGGTGGGGACAGACCCCAGGGTCGATGCTGGCCGAATGGTTGTATCCAACTGTTCATGCCCAGTAAGTGTATATAATTATATATGGTTATAGGGTGGGGATCTCAAATGTGTCTATGTTATGACCCAGGGGCTATGTCCCCAGAAGTAGGGACGAACCCCTGGACCGATGCTGGTTGGATGGTTGTATCCATCTATTAGTTTAAACTTATTTATTTTACATTGATTGTAACGAAAGCTCTATGAACTTAGTTGAATCACTCTCGATGTCTTCCTGGGTAGAACCAGTACTATGCAATACAGATAAAGTGTCTTGCTCAGAGACACAACGCATATGGCAATGGCGGGAATCGAACCCACGACTTTTGGATCATGGGTCCAACGCTCTACCATTAGACCACAGCGCTCCACTGTATATTGCCTTTTGGTCAGCAAAGCTAAAAATTACAAATGTTTTGCAACGTTTTCATAATAATGGTTTGAAGCAGGTTATTAATATATGATACTAATCAGAAATCCATATAGCAGAATGACGAATATATTGTCAGCCGCAAGGCTGTGAAATAGTTTAATGACAGCATCTGGTCCTAACATGTGGAAACAGGTGCAAGATGACTGATGACTGTTAAATAAATCGGAAACTGAAGTACATATTATGTGTAAAATAAAGGTGATTGTTACACATCTGCTGAAAACACTTCAAGGTGATGCAGGGGAGAGAGCTACACAAATCTACTAAAATTCCAGAAAACAGGATCTGAAGTAAAAAAATAATATATATATATAAAAAAATATGCAGTCATAAATAGGGTCAAAGTGTTGTCCTTGTTAAAAGGCCCTGCCACAGGACGAGTATAATCAACTGCTTTCAGTCAATTAGACACCATACCATTACTGGGAAGCCCAAATAACAGACACTATACCATTACTGGGAAGCCCAAATAACAGACACCATACCATTACTGGGAAGCCCAAATAACAGACACCATACCATTACTGAGAAGCTCAAATAACAGAATACTCTGTGACACCAGTGTGACTCATATTCAATATCAAGCCCTACTCATGACTTATACAATTTAACCCTACTCATGACTTATACAAACCCTACTCATGACTTATACAAACCCTATGCATGACTTAATTATACAAAGCCTACGCATGATTTATACAAACCCTACACATGACTTATACAAACCCTACACATGACTTAGACAAAACATGTGCATGACTTATAAAAACCCTACTGATGATTTATACAAACCCTACACATGACATATACAAACCCTACGCATGACTTATACAAACCCTACTCATGACTTAGACAAAACATGTGCATGACTTATAAAAACCCTACTTATGACTTATACAAACCCTATACATGACATACGCATGACTTATAAAAACCATACTCATGACTTATACAAACCCTAAAGCCCTACTCATGCGCTACTATTAGGACTACTGTTAGGGTAGGCATTCTTATTAGAGGAAATATTACCACCATTAGTACTTACACTGCAGAGGGATACAGCTATAATGCTCGAGGCTTTATGCACTGCACTACCAAGGCAACTATACCAGCACCCCAAGTATAGAAGCTGTATAACATGATTGTTTGAATGGTGTTTTACATCATTTTTAGCATATGTTAGGCCATTTATGATGGTCAATTTTTTTGTGGTCGAGGCAGACCATCCGATTTTTCCTGGTTAGAAGCCATTACATAGTCCCGCCTTAATTCCATTAAGCGATGGGAAAGGTAATATTAGCAGGACTTTTATAACGGATATTTCGACAATAAAACGCTTTTAAAAACATTTTTTCCTGAAAAAATGTGAAAACCTGTTTAAAATTATCTATTAAATGTTTTAATTTTACAATACGCAAACTTTTTAGCCGAAATTATGGGGCTTTTTTGTGTCTTTTACTCCTTTCCTGTCAGACCCGTATTTTATACAAACTCTCATTGTAGAAAAAAAGAGAGTTTTTTTGAGAAAAATAGATTTCTCCCTCCACTGCACAACCTAGTTAAAATAAGTTTGATAGTGGATAGGGAGCAACCATTAAGTGAAAATGTCAAAGGGACATAAATCTGTCAAAAATCATCGAACCGGAACACAAACGTGACATGCACAACTAGACATTATATTGATGCTTCCGGTAAATTTTCGGCGAAATCCAACAAGCGGTTTAGGAGGAGTAGCGACGACAACAAATTTAAAGTGAAAACGTCAATGAGCCAATACTCCGTCAAAAATCATCAAACCGGAACACGAACGCAATATGCACAACTAGACATTATACTGATGCTTCCTGAAACGTTTTGGCGAAATCCAACAAGCAGTTTAGGAGGAGTAGCAGCGACAACATTTGTGACAGACAGACGGACAGACAGAAAAAAAACTTCCTGGGGGGAGACATAAAAATTCCTACCTACCTACCCGCCAGAAAAATCTACGGTAGGGTTTGAGCAACTAAGATAGTTTTAAGTGTGGCCTAAGCTACTGTACACTAACTGGAAATGTTGCCGATTATCTTAGTGAAACCTAACCAATATACCCCTAATATAAATACCAAAGTCAATAAAGTTGTAAGTAAAATGCCTCAAGCTTGTTTTTGTCACATGCTACTTATCTGAAGAGATAATATTATTTTTCACAAACACACCATATGAAGTATATGTAAGATATCGTTTTCTAACCTTTTAGCTGCTTCAGATTAAAAGAACTGATATAAATGCTCGACATCATTGAATAATTTATAGTTTAAACAAGTTTGTTGTCAACGTTAAATGCGCATTACAAGCAGGACTTAAAGGGGCACATGGCAATCTTCTTTTTTTTAACTCATGACTTATACAAACCCTACTCATGACATATACAAACCCTACTCATGACTTATACAAACCCTACTCATGACTTATACAAACCCTACTCATGACTTAGACAAACCCTACTCATGACTAAGACAAACCCTACTCATGACTTATACAAGCCCTACTCATGACTTATAATACAAACCCTACTCATGACTTATACAAACCCTACTCATGACTTATACAAGCCCTACTCATGACTTATAATACAAACCCTACTCATGACTTATACAAGCCCTACTCATGACTTATAATACAAACCCTACTCATGACTTAGACAAACCCTACTCATGACTTATACAAGCCCTACTCATGACTTATAATACAAACCCTACTCATGACTTATACAAACCCTACTCATGACTTAGACAAACCCTACTCATGACTTATACAAACCCTACTCATGACTTAGACAAACCCTACTCATGACTTAGACAAACCCTATGCATGACTAATACAAATTCTACTCATGACTGAGGCAGCCCATTAGTTTTTCTGTCAAACTTGTATATAATAAGTAGCTGAAGGGGGTGTATACTGGTTTGAGTTTGTCCGTCCGGTGTTCGGCATGCGTCTGTAGACCAAAATCTTGTGTGCTTAACTCCTCATTCATTTTAAGGTGGATTGCTTTACATATGCCATGCTCTGATTAATCATGATATGAAGATGTCTGCAGCGAAGACAAATATATTTGATTTGATCAGTTTTAAGTTTAAACTTATTTATTATAAATCGATTGTAACGAAAGCTCTATGAACTTATTTGAATCACTCTCGATGTCTTCCTGGGTAGAACCAGTACTAAACAATGCAGATAAAGTGTCTTGATCAGGGACACAACGCATATGGCAATGACGGGAATCGAACCCATGACTTTTGGATCATGGGTCCAACACTCTACCACTAGACCACAGCGCTCCACAAAGAGCTTATCAGTTTTACATGAGTTATGGCCCTAAATTGTGTTACAAATATTATATATAGGGAAATCTTACTACATGATGTCAGAAGTGCTACATTTGTGCAGCTCCCATAAGGACAAAAAATCTGTGTTTTTTTTATCAACTATCAGCATTTAACAGCTTGTCTATAATCTACATGTATTGCAAATTAAGCTAAATGTGTAACAGTTTATGCTGTGGTACAACAGCTGCTGCCTGTGTTGCTATGCGTATGCCTACTGTATTATAACGCCTTAGAGATTTTTTCCGCAAAATAGGGAAGAGGCCCATGCCTGTCCATTTTGGGAAAAAAGAATGCGCTTATTTCTCATTTTGAGAAAACCATAAGATTTTATCAATTTAAGTAAATATGACAATACTATGCTTTATTTATATTTTCGTCTATTATTTTATATATAATTACTAACTTCACTGAGGCAGAATTAACTTAACAGACAAAAACGCATTGCAGAATTCATGTTTTTTCTCAAATCCTGAGAGACTTCTGCCTTCTGATTGGGAGATATTTCTACTGAAAACTTCTTAAAGAGAATGTAGCGACACAGCCAAGCCATCTTTATTATTGAGAGTTCTGAAAAACTTGAATAAGGGTGAAAGAATTATCAAAATCTGTTGATTAACAAAGAAGATATGATCATTTTAAGTTCCTGTTGAAACGTATATGGAAGCGGCCATTTTGAGAGCTATGACATCACGGTTCTAAATGGCCATATATGGAATATTTATAAATATGCAATTTTACTGATTTATAGGGGGAAAATGACAGCAACTGTATGAAAATAATGGCAATAATGCTTCATATGACCAGTAAACTAATTTGCATTCATTTGCAGTGATTTTCTTTGTTTTAATTGCTATTTATCAATATTCCATATATGGTAATATGGAACTATGATGTCATAGTTCTAAAAATGGCGGCTCCCATATCCGTTTTAGAACAACCTTTAAATGGTCATATCTTTTTTGTTTATCATCCGATTTTGATAATTCTTTCACCTTTTTTCAAGTTTTTCAGAACTCTCAATAATAGAGCTTTTTGGCTGTGTCGTTACATTCGCTTTAAGTTAGAAAATTACCTTATTTTTTTCTCCTGTCCCTGCCGCAGCTTTTCGTCTCGCTGTAGCACAGTGAGTATGGAGTTCTGCTCCTTCTGGGACAGACTCTTCACCACTTCAACGCATTCCATTTTTGTTGCCGTAACAGCTCCTCCGGCACACACAAAACTATTATCCACTTTCAAGCGTTTTTCACAAATTGTGACAAGAACGTACTTTTAAGTATGAAGTTTATGCCTATAAAGTTACGTTATGCCCCCAATCACAGAATGAGGAAAACTTGATGACAAAACGTGCACATGCTTGTTCCGCATCATGATCTTGAATAAATACGCTTACAACCTGAAAATTTAAAAAGATAGTCAGCATTCGTATGCAACATATATCATATTTCCTTAAAGGGACACATAGCAATCTTGGAAGTATTTATCAAGAATTAAAACTCAAGGTTGTTTTTAGTACAAACAGATGTCTCCCCCACAGGGGAAAGGGCCATAAATCCACAGGGCTCGCACTGGGATGCGCAAATGGTGCAAAATGCACATAAAAATGAAATATGGCACAAGAAAAAACAAATTTGCGAAAGTGATTTGCGCAATAGAATATATATACACCAAATCCCTTCTTTCCAACTGACAATTAAAAAAAAAATTGCGGGAAGGGATGACCACCCCCACTTCCACAGCCCACCCCGCTTCCACAGCCCACCCGCCTTCCACCGTAAAAATGCCACAACTCCTTAAAAAAGTCCTGGGGAAAGCTCTGTTAGTTACCTGAGCTTCCAATTCCTAAATGTTTCAAAATGTTCTAACATGATTTTTACTATAGAACAATACATTGTGACTCTAAAAGATCTATCTGTAACCTCAGTTTGTTTTTGTTAAGTAAACAGGGTTATAGTTAAGTATTTTCGAAGATTTAATTTGAGGACCACGTTAACTTGAAATTTCACGTAATGAGTTTGTGCCATAAAGAAAATATTTGGCTCCAATGTCTTCAATTTGGCTCTAATTTTTTTCATTTGGCGAAAGTAGTTGCGCGAAGAAAATATAACCAGTGCAAGCCCTGAATCCGCCATAAATCATTCAACTGGAACACAATGAAGACATCGCAACTAGCTAGGCTTGGCAATGATCATTCTAAGAAGTTTCGATTAAATCCGGCCAGGGGTTCAGGAGAACTAGTCCAGGCAATGTTCGTGACATACAAAGTTTGTGACATACAGACGTCAGACGCCAGACGATAGACAGACCGACCGACAGCATAAAAACAACATATCTCCCCTCCACAAAGTGGGGGAGACATAATAAACAATCTACTAATCAACTAACATTTTGACTTTAAAATCTGCATACATCTTTAAATAACATTTTGTGTTTTTCAATTTTTTCTTTGTTATTCTACGATATGTTTAAATATATTATTGTTGCAATATAATCAACAGTTAGTTATACGAAAAAGCAATTTCAATAGAACCATTCTATAAATAAAATGAATGATTGCAAAAACTTATGAGAAAACCAAAAGGACGCCTTGAGCGTTAAAAAACAAACAAGATTGGTGTGTGTTATAAAATGCGTCTTTAAAGCATAAATTAAAGGGGTTGATGCACTATTTGATGCACTATACTATTGAAAGAATTATCGAAATATCTTAAAAAATAAAGATATGACCTATTGAAAATTTGCAAAGAAACATAAATGGAACAGGCCATCTTTGAACGATGACGTCATGGCGCCTTTTTACCATATATAGAATACTGACAAAATGTCTTTTAAAGCAAAGAAAATCACTGCATATGATAAATAAGCATACAATTTATACATTTTACATCTGTATATCTATTTTAATCAATTTGCAGTGATTTTCGTTGCTTTAAAGGTCATTTTGTCAATATGCCATATATGTTAAAAAGGCACGATGACATCATCGTTCAAAGATGGCCGTCTCCATTGGTGTTCATTGCAAATTTTCAATAGGTCACATCTTTATTTTTTAAGATATTTCGATAATTCTTTCAGCCTTTTTCAAGTTTTTGAGAGCACTTTTAAATAAATCATGTTTGAAAATAGTGCATCAACCCCTTTAATACAAAAAACATCAACAGTGGTTAACTTCATTTTAGAATGTTAAAATCACAGGAGCATATTCAGTCAAGGACAGATTTTAAAGATAACCTGCTCAATACTGCAGTTGATAAAATCTTTCAGTTTATAAAAGTTTTCAGCATTTTTTTTTCTTTTCTACTTTTACCGCATTTTCCCAAATAATCTCCCGAGAGTTATAAAGCGACACAAAATGGACATTATTAAATGAATATAAGAAGTATATATGACCTTCATGACCTTGACGTTAATTGGAGATACAAACTCGGGTTTTAGGTCCTGCACATCGTCTTCATGTGATGAGTATTTGTGTCAGTTTATTAGATTTATGAAGGGGAATGAAATGGACTGCATTATATGAATAAAAGAAGCATATGAAATATTATGTTCAGTCTTTTTAGGCACAAACTTCTGTAAGCTATTAATCGTTATGTTTGGTAAAATTTACACAGTTTTGTAAATTTGCGTACTGATGCAGTATACGCCTGATAGCTCACAATTCTATTCTATGAATAAATAAATCTCAAACCTGGCATACATAATTCCATTGTGTCCAATACAAGCATTACTGGTACTTGCTTCTGACTTCAGCCGACCATGACATGACTGCATACACTTACATCTTCAACACATGTCCCAGCCTACATGACAAAGTCCTGTAACAGATGAATTGGATTAAAATCAATTCTGCCGCATGTAATAAGTCAAAGTTACAAAAGTGCACACCCTCACCACCAACCGGACTCGATAATTTGGCATTGTTTTGGTTCAATCCAATACAATAATATAAACACTGACAGGTAAAAGGTGTTCAACTGCTGCATCTAATAAGTCAAATAACAAAAGTACACTCATCACCATCAACTGGACTCGATAATTTGGAGTTGTTTTGGTTCAATCCAATACAATAATATAAACACTGACAGGTAAAAACAGGTGTTAGACTATACATAGAGAGCACGTTTAGTGATAAGTTAGCAAATACTTTAAATGTAAACTATCTGATGTATGGAGCCATGGAACAGTGGTAATTAGCCACTTTAAATGCAAACTATCTGATGTACGGAGCCATGGAACAGTGGTAATTAGCCACTTTAAATGTAAACTATCTGATGTATGGTGCCATGTCACAGTGGTAATTAGCCACTTTAAATGTAAACTATCTGATGTATGGTGCCATGTCACAGTGGTAATTAGCCACTTTAAATGTAAACTATCTGATGTATTGTGCCATGTCACAGTGGTAATTAGCCACTTTAAATGTAAACTATCTGATGTACGGAGCCATGGCACAGTGGTAATCAGCCACTTTAAATGTAAACTATCTGATGTACGGAGCCATGACACAGTGGTAATTAGCCACTTTAAATGTAAACTATCTGATGTATCCAGCCATGGCGCAGTGGTAATCAGCCACTTTAAATGTAAACTATCTGATGTACGGAGCCATGGCACAGTGGTAATCAGCCACTTTAAATGTTAACTATCTGATGTACGGAGCCATGGCACAGTGGTAATTAGCCACTTTAAATGTAAACTATCTGATGTATCCAGCCATGGCGCAGTGGTAATCAGCCACTTTAAATGTAAACTATCTGATGTATCGAGCCATGGCGCAGTGGTAATTAGCCACTTTAAATGTAAACTATCTGATGTATCGAGCCATGGCGCAGTGGTAATTAGCCACTTTAAATGTAAGCTATATGATGTATGGAGCCATGTCACAGTGGTAAATAGCCACTTTAAATGTAAACTATCTGATGTATGGAGCCATGCCAGTGGTAATCAGCCACTTTAAATGTAAACTATCTGATGTATGGAGCCATGTCACAGTGGTAATTAGCCACTTTAAATGTAAACTATCTGATGTATGGAGCCATGGCACAGTGGTAATTAGCCACTTTAAATGTAAACTATCTGATGTATGGAGCCATGCAAGTGGTAATCAGCCACTTTAAATGTAAACTATCTGATGTATGGAGCCATGGCGCAGTGGTAATTAGCCACTTTAAATGTAAACTATCTGATTGTATGGAGCCATGTCACAGTGGTAATTAGCCACTTTAAATGTAAACTATCTGATGTATCGAGCCATGGCACAGTGGTAATTAGCCACTTTAAATGTAAACTATCTGATGTATGGAGCCATGCCAGTGGTAATTGGCCACTTTAAATGTAAACTCTCTGATGTATGGAGCCAGGGCACAGTGGTAATTAGCAACTTTAAATGTAAACTATCTGATGTATGGAGCCATGTCACAGTGGTAAATAGCCACTTTAAATGTAAACTATCTGATGTATCGAGCCATGGCACAGTGGCAATTAGCCACTTTAAATGTAAACTATCCGATGTATCGAGCCATGGCGCAGTGGTAATTAGCCACTTTAAATGTACACTATCCAATGTATCGAGCCATGGCGCAGTGGCAATTAGCCACTTTAAATGTAAACTATCTGATGTATCGAGCCATGGCACAGTGGTAATTAGCCACTTTAAATGTAAACTATCCGATGTATCGAGCCATGGCGCAGTGGTAATTAGCCACTTTAAATGTAAACTATCTGATGTATCGAGCCATGGCACAGTGGTAATTAGCCACTTTAAATGTAAACTATCCGATGTATCCAGCCATGGCAGAGGTAATTAGCCACTTTAAATGTAAACTCTCCGATGTATCGAGCCATGGCACAGTGGTAATTAGCCACTTCAAATGTAAACTCTCTGTTGTATCGAGCCATGGCACAGTGGCAATTAGCTGTCTGCAGTTGTACAATCATAAAGTAACCCCCAATGGTGAATCTCACTCGTTTGGGATTCATATGGCAGTTTACACATGTTAATTATTTTTTATCTTTTTTCATTTGCACACGCACAGAAACTAGCTTGAATGTTAGGTCATACATGAATGAGACATATTCATTATTACACTTCATATGCTTGATGATGTTCATGAATTGTTCTGAAATAAGTATGCTTATCTGTTTATTAAACAAAACCATTTGAAAAGTAAAAAGAAAATATGTGCATGTGTATGTACAAACTGATACATACATTTTACACAAAAAAAAAGTGAAAGTGAAACACATTTTACACACACAAAAATGTGTGTCCATCATCTGATTTAAACCTGGTGCCCTGCATTAAAAGTTATATGATTGACAGTCTACAAGTCTGACTGCTACACCACAAATTCAAACATGTCTGACCGCTACACCACAAATGTGTACATGCGTTTTGTATTGCAATCTTGTTACTTAATAGTTAAAGTTTTAACACCAAAAAAAAGTCAATGATAATTTTCTGATAATTTACATTCTCACCCTACTAGTCCACATTCGAATTTACCGTTAGCGCCAAGTTATCGAGCTCGGACTGTATTTTCCCCGCTTGTTTGTTTTCGAACTCTTTCAGGACAAATAAACAAGTATTCAGAACAACAAGTGCATAATATAGGATTGTCTTAAGTACTCCACAAAAGGAACAGACATCATTCACTGTATACCTATTTGAACATGTCAATAATTTTCTCCAGGTAGCTATCTAAAGATGTTTTAGAAGGCTTAATTCGGATATTTATGTAATCTGACCTAACCCATATGTCAGTTGTTCTCTTCAATGTAAATCACATGACTTATCATGTGACAATGACAAATTTCTCCCCATGTTTAACCCTTAACCCGCTAAGCACGACTATAATAGCCTTTGCGTCCATTGTAAGGCGAAGTTACCTCGCAGGCTGATCATTACAATGTCTGGCTGCTTATCAGTCATTTTCCCCAAAACACTCCTTTGTCACATAAATGGAATGGTCTTAATTGAAAGAAAGAACAGTCCATTATGTAATAGAGTCTGGTCTCAGTCCATTATGTAATAGATAGAGTCTGGTCTCAGTCCATTATGTAATAGATAGAGTCTGGTCTCAGTCCATTATGTAATAGATAGAGTCTGTCTCAGTCCATTATGTAATAGACAGAGTCTGTCTCAGTCCATTATGTAATAGATAGAGTCTGTCTCAGTCCGTTATGTAATAGACAGAGTCTGGTCTCAGCAAGTTGGCTTATTTAAACACCGAGATGGGCATAGCCCATCGAGATGTTTAAATAACCAACGAGCTGAGACAGACTCTATCTTTTTTGTAGCATGGTGTACTTAGTAACACTGTGACCTCATAGTGACCATACTCTAAATTCCAATAGTATGGTAGGCCACTTCCATTTAGTTACCCTAAATTAAACGATTTAATGTCACCCGACCAGGCTACAAATATATGTAGGGGGTTAAGGGTATAAAAATAATTATTTAAAGGGACATACAGCTATCCTGATTTTTTAAAACTTGCAATCACGGTAGTTTTTTAATTAACTTGCAATTTGCAAATCATTATTTATAATTTGTTTGTTTGTTTGAATGGTGTTTTACATCATTTGTATCCCATTTAAGGTCATATATGATGGTCGTTTGTTTGTGTTAGAAGCGGACCGCCTCATTTTACCCGGGTAGAACCAGTATTGTATACCTCCCGCCATCCGTAAGAATCAACACTTTCTCACTTACAAGTCGAGTTCCCTGGAGTGAGAATCGAACCGGCAGCGGTGGAATTTATAACTAGAACAATTAAAAGTTCAAAGCAATTTGTTTTAGCTTGTTGATAACATTGAAAGAGTAATATTGTTAAAACTAAGGTGGAATTAATAGCATAACTCCAATTTGTATTACCTTTTATAAGGCCTAAAAAATTATATATGTGTGTTTCTGGTTTCACCCTGGCACAAAGTTAGGGTTGGTAGGTAGGAAAAAGTTTGTTTTTTTAAATATTTTTTTTATATATATTGTTCGCATATATTATGACATTTTTGTACTAAGGCAATTTCTTGATAACCATTGCAAACAGTTTGGATCCAGATTAGATGTTTAACTACTCTGGCTAATAAAATTATCATTTGAATAAAAATATTTGTTGTTTGATTGTAATATTATTTTTTTTTTTTTAATTATTTTTTTTTTTTTAAATTATTATTTATTTATTTTTTTCGCTAAAAATATTTAGGGTCGGCGGTGAAAAAGTAGGGTCGGTCGGAAAACCGGAAACACACATATTTTTTTGTTAGGCCTAATTAAATGGAAGCAGATTTAAATTCAAAATGATTTGTTTGTTTGAATGGTGTTTTACGTCATCTTTAGCTCATATAAGGTCAAACATGATGGTTAATTTTTTCATGGTAGAGGCAGACCACCCCATTTTTCCTGGGTAGAACCAGCACTGTATACCTCCAGCCATCCATAAGAATCAACACTTTCTCACTTGCAAGTTGAGCTACCAGTGGGATTCGGATGCGCAGGGGTGCGGCGAGAAGATTACAACGCAACATTGTTAACCCTTCTGCCACGGAGGCGCTCAAAGTCAAAATGATGATGGCTTAATACATTTTAATGTTGGATTAATACATTTTAATGCTGGATTACTACATTTTAATGCTTGATTAATACATTTTAATGTTGGATTAATACATTTTAATGATGGATTAATACATTTTAATGCTGGATTAATACATTTTAATGTTGGATTAATACATTTTAAAGATGGATTAAATTTTAATGATGGATTAATACATTTTAATGCTCGATTAATACATTTTAATGCTCGATTAATACATTTTAATGCTCGATAAATATTTCGCTGGGTGTCCCTTTAAGAAAAGTACAATCATGTTATTTAATACACGACTTAGAAAAATGAAAAACAGGTAAAACTTGAACAAGGTAAAATGCAGACAATAACAATGAATGAAGAGCTGAAGGTATGAAATGGTGTGATGTGTCTTTTTAATGAAAAGTACAATCCCTGAAGTTCAGTCTATTCAATGTGCTTTAATTTTTGAGGTCATGCTATCATGGCAATCTGAAGGTATTGATAAAGCCTGAGCATGTATTCATATCTAATATATTCCTTCAATGTCGGCATAACTTTGAATTTACACATATTTGCTTATTTTTACCTAAGTAAACTACATACTTCTGTACATAACTATTTGAAATATATGTCAAAATAATCAATTTTGAAATATTAAAGAAATGTTTTAAAAATTATTTCCACCTTTCAAATTTCAAATTGTGCAGACATATATTAAGTTTAATGGCTGCAGGTCAGAATGACTAAGTGCTGTTTGAATACATTATATTCCTTCAATGTCGGGTGTAACTTTGAATTTACACATATTTGTTTATTTTTACCTAAGTAAACTACATACTTCTGTACATAACTATTTGAAATATATGTCAAAATAATCAATTTTGAAATATTAAAGAAATGTTTTAAAAATTATTTCCACTTTTGAAATAGAAATACTTTAAGTTTAAAGAGGCTCTACCTATATCTTTTTGTCCACCACTTGATATAAACTTTACGTAATTATAAAGAGGACTATGAAAAAGGTAAATGGCAATAATTTCACCCAATGTAATATGTGTTTTGCCGTGGAAAAACAGGATTGAAAAGATCGGATTTTTGAAATTGTATTCGTAATTGTTTTAGACAAGCCGATTGCGGAGATTTCCGATCTTATTCGTTTACAATCGGAACTACCTCGTCTGATTAGCGAAGAGTTCCGATCGATTCGTTTGTTATCGGAACTGCGCCGAATAGTTTGTAATTGCATTGCGCATGTCCGAGAAAATCGTAAAAACTCGTAGTTCTCCGGCAGGAATAAACGGCTGGGCAGCATTTTATTCAAGATATTGTTTTGATCATAATTAATAATTTACAGAACTGGAATACGAACCATGTTTCTTCTTAGAATACTCATAAAATAGCTTTGTATACATATACATGCAGTAATATTGAGTATTTAATATTTTACATTAAAAATCGCGTAGATATAGGTAGTGCCTCTTTAATGGCTGCAGGTCAGAATCACTAGTGCTGTTTGTCCTCCCACAAGGCCTCACATGCAACACTTTAAATCAGCCTTTGTAAATTATATAAGTAGGTTGGTTGAATGGTGTTTTACGTCATTTTCAGTACATTTTAGGCTATCTATGATGGTCAATTTCTAGTGTAGGCGGCAGACCACCCTTCTAGTGTAGGCAGCAGACCACCCTTCTAGTGTAGGAGGCAGACCACCCACTTTAAAATGCTGATTCTTATGGATGGCGGGAGTTATACAGTACTGGTTCTACCTAGGAAAAAGTGGGTGGTCTGCCTCACTTAAAAGTCAAGCTCCCAGTAGGATTCGAACCCGCAGCGGCGAGGCGAGAAGGTATCAAAAGTGCTAGAAAAAAAGAGGGTGCACAGAAATGAAGTAACAGTGAACATTTTAAAAGTAGTCGAGTATTTTATTGTGTTTCTTTTTGTTGTTGTATTGTGGGCAGCTAAAAGTAGCCGGTCAAGCTAACCAAAGTAGGACGGTAAATCACCCGCCTACCGGCACCGGCTATAAAGGAAAGCCCTGAACAATTTATCAGCGGATGGTGTAACCCTCCCTTTTGGTACGACAGATTCTGGCCATTTCTTAAAGAGTTCTGTACACCAAGACTTGGTATCTACTAAATAATTTATTTTGAAAGCATAATTATCATATTACATAGACTGTAACCCTTGATTAAATTACATTCCTTTTTTTACTGGGTAATTATATATGCCATATTTATTTCTTCCCCAGTGAGGAAGCTATCCAGCTGGCCTAATTGCAAAACATCGCTGGTTGTGCCCGTCCGTGCATGAAAATTGCCGTGAAGCCGGCACCTGGGGACTTCCTCCACCAATGGAAGCTGGACCGTACTGTTGGTGCGACCATAAAATGCAATTCAATTCTTCCCATGTGTTTAAATGAACATACACTTTTCTCAAGTTATAATAAGTCTACCGTCACCGTTAGTCTCATAGATAATCACTCCAGAATTTAAAGGCAAACTTATTCTATCAATAAAACCCCTACACAACCCGACCAAATCCATTATAATGAAAAGCGTCTCCGTGGCCGAATGGTTAACAACGTTGCATTGTAAACCTTCGCCTCTCACCACTGCGGGTTCGAATCCCACTGGGAGCTCGACTTGTGAGGAAGTGTCGATTACAGTACTGGTTCTACCCAAGAAAAGTGGGTGGTCTGCCTCCACCACAAATATATAACCTTACTTGTGTTGAAAATGACGTAAAACACCATACAAACAAACAAACTATTATAATAACCATGCATGCAAAGTAATTATTTAATAACATTTAATAAATAGTAGTGTATGGAACAACTGAATAGTTAATACGTCTATAATGGCTAGAATATGTTGAGGATCTCCCAGAGGTTTTGGGGAACATGGCCATTTATTTTTGGGGAACAAGGGAACATGGCTATTTATATTTGGGGAACAAGGGAACATTGTCTGTTATTGGTAATATTTTTGGGGAACATGGGAACATTTGAACAATATTTTGGGGGAACAAAGCAAAATATTTTGAGGAACAAGGGAACATTGGGTCATATTTTCAGGGAACAAGGGAACATGGACCCCCCTGGGAGGGCCTCTCTTTTCAGGGCCTTTTTATCCTTCATTACAGCGGCCTGTATAAGGCCCTTCTCCAACCAAATTTCTTTTAAAAGCATGCAGTTTTCCCCAAAACTGGTAAAAAGGCCCTGAAGTTAAAGCAATTACTACTACTTTTGAGGCTTGCAAAATTAACAGAGTAGACTAGATGGGGTTGTTTTTGTAACAAAAAGATATGTCTCCCCCCACCCACAATTTATGAACCAACCCGGCTGAAAGTTGTGCTCTGCATGTCGTCTCAATATGGTGAGCATTTGTGCCAAGTTATTTCAAAATATTCCTCATGCTGTTCAAGAGATATGGAGAGAGCACGAAATATTGTGCATATGACCTCCGACCTCTAAGTGTGACCTTGAACGGACATGGAATGGAAGTTGCTCTCTCCATATGGTGAACATTTGTGCCAAGTTATTTAAAAATCTCTCAAGCGGTTCAAGGGATATGGAGAAGACACGAAATATAGTGCATATGACCTTTGACCTCTAAGTGTGACCTTGACCTTGAACGGACATGGCTGGAAGTTGCGCTCTGTACATTGTCTCGATATGGTGAACATCTGTGGTAAGTTATTTCCAAATCCCTCAAGCAGTTCAAGAGATATGGTGGAGACCGACTTGTGACAGACAGAGACACAAAATATAGTACATTTGATCTTCAACCTCTAAGTGTGACCTTGACCTTGAATGGACGTGGCTGGAAGTTGCGTTTTGCACGTCGTCTTGATATGGTGAACATTTGTGGCAAGTTATTTCCAAATCCCTTAAGCGGTTCAAGAGATATTGTGGAGACACAATTTGTGACGGACAGAGATCCAGACAGACAGACAGACAGACATTCAAGCTAAAAAAAATATACATGTCTCCCCAGTACCCCAGTATGCCAGTATGGGGGGAGACATGATAATATATTCATTATTAACCTTTTCATCTTGATTTTAAGTCCAATTGTTGGCATTTATCTCTAATCCAGTTTTCCTTTCAAATTGCGATTATTACCGAATAACGAATTCCGACTGGTGCTAAATATCAGGCCAACATACTTTCCAAGGTCGTGCAACAAAGTGCACAAACACACATACAATTTTCTGCAATTATCTCCAATTAAATCTGACATTTTTTGTTAACCATCATCATTATTAGATATATAACCATATACATTTCCTATTTATTCTAGAATATTATGTTCCTTGTTCATAAAGCACACTTTCTTTGATCAATGTTTAATTATCCGTATAATTTGCATGAAACATGATAAATTATACAAATCCACAAAAAAAACATTTTCTGGCCTTTCACAAGAGATTAGTTTTAAATTTAAGTAGACTGTTTTACAATGCTAACATGTGAAAAATCGATAGCTGGTACCAGCAAACAATTTCATGCTTTATAGGAACCCCTAATTTTAAAACCTCTGTTCTGGCAAAGCCTAGAATATAGCGAATAAAAAAATCATACATTTTGGCGAATCAGTTGAGTATTGATCAAAGTGCTTTATAAGTGCAAAATATGCTGATTTTCATGCCAAATTCAGATTTACAAGGCAATTTGGTGTATTTGTGGCATCCTACCTTAATTTGGTGGCACTACATGCATATATAAACATCCCAATTACTCCTAAATGCAAGTCTGGTACTAGCTTTGTGATTAAAAGTTAAGTTTCTATAACTGGACAGCAGACTTTGCCTACAGTACTCTCTGACATTTTCTCAGAAAGTTCAATTTTAGGGGGTAAGGGGAAAGATTTGGTGGTGTCACACCTATACAACTACACTTTTGCAAATTATAATGCTGAATTATCATTGCAAATACAAATATCTACATGTTAACAACAAACAAGCCTAGTTTTGTTGAAAAATGTCTCTCCAGGTCATCATTTAAAGACTTCAAAAATCTGAATCTCCAAATTACAGCTTTCCGAGGCAAAAAAATGCGAAAAAAAATCAAAACGCATTTTAAAACACCGTGAAGTATTTTTTGTCGGAGCTAGAGTCATTGCGAAAAGTAAAATACTGTTTAGGTAAGAATCCGAGAGAAAATGAATATTCACATTACGCCGCCTTATAGGTGTACCAGAAGTAAATCAAATCCCATTGAATCCAATGCAATATTGTCCAAGCTTTCATGTTAGCAATTTTTCAAAATGAAGTTTAAACTAAGATTCACTTATATGTTCTTAGTCATGAGACCTGCCTCTCTAGAAAACTGCTGAGAATAGTAGGGGTCATGTGGCATATAAGAAAATAAAATTCTGATCTTTGTTGACACCGTGAACAAACTGCATTCATTCGGCACCTCTTAAATGTGTTCTACTTTCACTTTCAAAACTGTCAAGTTG
>JAWPHD010013940.1:0-64704 GCA_037043455.1 Cyrtodaria siliqua | reverse complement strand
TAACTAAAGCGGGAATACAGCCTTCATATCCCCATACAATGTATGGACGGCTGGTGTACAGATCTAACACTTTCAAAATCAGAAACTTTGTTTTTAATTTGGCAACATTTCAAACTACCTACAACAAGTAGTAAGCGTTTAGAATACCAGGTGCCATTTTATGTCAAAATGTCAAAGAAGATGTACATGTTTCTCTGTTGAACTAACTTTAAAATAATGTAAAAATCGGTCTTACATGCTTGTAAGTTATGGATAGCGAATCGTCCATGTGTACTCGTATTATATAAGAATATACTACACATCTCTAAAATGCGCGTCACGTTCCCAACAAAATACATTTCAAAAATGTATTTATCTCTAGTTACTCTCCTGCTTTTCTTTCGTTTCGGATACCAACCCTTTCGCCGCCAAATTTCAAAAGTCGTCTGCTAAATTTTGAATTCAAACCTTCCAATTATATTTTATATCTAAAGTGTTATGGAAACATTCGTACTGAGTGGCGCACAATGTAAATCCTGATCAGCCTGCACATAGTGTGCATGTTAATCTGGGTATACACTGGTCGCAAAATCAATGTTTTCGACCATGGCAGCGAAAGGGTTAAACAAAACCCTGTGAGACTCGCAATGCACACCATCTTGGTATGAACGTTTCCTTCTGTTTAGTAGTTTTTAAACATATGAATATATATTTAGCGGACTCCTTAAGAGTTACTGAAAACAGAACATGTTTAAAAACAATTACGGCGTTAACAATTTAATGCACACGTCACGGTCTGCAATAAACAAAAGTTTAAACTGTTTTATCATTGCAAGTAAAATATTGAATTATTCCTTTCATAAATGTATGAGCAGGGGCTGTGAGATAGCATACATACAGGGAGCATCATTTCGTTCTATATCTCAAGTAGCTTCAACGACTGATATGTTCTTCCGTATCTTACTTACAATAACAGTATCATCAGTCAACATGTTTTCATGAGCAGTAAACAAATATTCATGATAGTAAACATGTTGTCATGATCAGTTAACATGTTTTCTAGTTTATCTGTTTACATGTTTTCACAACTGAAACATTTTAATAACAATAACAAAACGTTGATGAACATTTACAAACACTAACATTTTAATAACACGATCGATGTTTACACTAAGTGTCGCAAAAGGTAAATGTTTCTGACTGTTCAAGACCACCCCATGGGTGACGAAATAAATTCGGGTATTCTTACACTCTCCTGGTAAAATGTTAATGTACACTTTACTATGTCTTAGACCACTGAAACACGAATTTTAAAACTCTCTGAAATGGACTAAGATCGATTTAGAGTTGCTAAACATACAATGATTATCATTTACTAAAGGGGAGAAAAAAACGAAACTCAAATCGGGATTTTCGGCTATATAATTTAATATACTGCACATTTAATTCCAGGGAAATCACAAGATGTTTTTTTAAAAAACAATTGCAGCTAGTTAGAGAAATGACAAAACAGTGATGTTGTAGAATTTTTAATCACAGTAGGTTTTGTGACACGAAATTAATAAATGTTGAAGTTACGCTTTTGAAAATTTGAGCCATTTAAGTTCTGTATTTAATGTTAAGAGATTGTAAAATGTTACATCCTATTAACGTTTGATAACTTGCTTCAACCAAATGCGTATTCTGTCACTAATGCAACTTTGAAGGATACCATTAAGCATGGTATGCGTTATTTTTGTCTTTTTTTCCGAAGGAAAGATCTAATGCAGTCACATACCATTCGATTAACAGCAGCATATTTAATATACATGCAATATGTAGCTAAAATTCCTGAGTTGCGTTTCTGTTTTCCTTTAGTATATATTTCAAATCGAACTATTTTTTGTGTTGTCTTTTTAGGTTAATTTCCATAATGAAAACCAATTATTTGCACAATATTTTCGTTGCAAGTTTCATATCTCACTAGACAACGCACTATTTTGAAAATCACCAAAAACAAAATCTGTGGAATGTGTATTGATAGTTAGCATTAAATATAACGCTAGCTTACCTTCTTGTACGAATCATCTTTAGAAGGAACGCGCACATCAGTCTTACTGTTTTTATTTGCACGAAGACAGATCGCATAATCGTTATTTAATGCATGTAGCAGTCCGTATGATATCATGTCCGTATAACTGTGTTGATTAAAGAAAAGACAAGAGTAAAATCCTGGGGGTTATGAAGACCTTCGTAACAGTTTCGCCATTCGCAACTTCTCGATGAATCTATGGAGTCATATCTTGTATATAACATGGCGGCGCCCTAGATCTCATAAGACTCTCGCCAAAATAAATTGTCAGTCAAATCAATCTTATCATCAAAGTTTAGTTGGTTGTTCAATCTAAAGTTTATTTGCATGAAAGAACTGATTTTAACCTGCATAATTATGTATTGTAATTGCACACGAGCAACGCAAATCATACAACAACACGTGTGGCTAACAGCCATAATTTTTTTTTACATAGCAACGACGCACTATTTGTTCAAGGCTTGATTCCGAACGTAGTCGGAATTAACCAAGGTTGTGTGAATGACATTTTCACATGAAGCCGGAACTTCTGTAATGGTTAACGATACATCCACAAATATAACATAATATTAAGTTATACAGTCTCTTTCTCTGCAATGCATCATATTTGTTAATTTCGGTATTTTATGACGCTTTCTTTTAGTATTACATAGGATGTGTACTGTGAAGTACCTCGGCGCAACACTGTTGTATTTTCTTATTTATTATACGTAGTTACAGCAGTGTTGCGTTGAACTATGGAGTTTTGCGCTGAATTATTTCAAGTTTCTGTGTGTATATATTCTGTTATTCAAAGCGTTGTGCACATTTTCATTCATATTTTACTTATAATTTGGTTGTAAAAATAATTGTTTTGTTGTAATGTGTACACTGTGTTAACATTTCTTCGAATATATGTATATTTGTCACGACTAACTAAAATATTGTTGATACGTGTATGTAAACACTTTATATAGATCAGGTGCTTGATAATTATGCTAAATAATCATACTTGGTGTGCTTGCATTGTTTTATAAGGAACTATCTTATCCCTATATAGAGTCAGCATATATACTCACGGTCAATGAAAACGCACCCCAGTCGACATTTAATATTTTTACGAGCATATCGATTCCACATTGTTGTTATGAAATGCACGTGCATGTCTGTGTTTCTTCAGTGACATCGCACAATGAAATCATTTTCTCGGAAACATGCTTTGCATAATACTGTTATAAGACAACCAATAAAAAGGTCAGTAAAATCAATTGGAATTTATTAAGCGACAGATATTAATGCAGGTTGAAATGGAGTGGAACAGTTTTCTTTTTATGATACTCATACACGTTAGGTATCAAGAGTAAATACTTACACAAAAAAAAGCTTCGGCAGTTTTATTTCAAATGGTTTGCGAATAATCCAACAGCATATTCATGTAACGTTAAGGGTGCGTTTAAATTGACCGTCAGTATATATATAGGTGTACCGGAAAACAAATCACATTGAGTCCTGTACAATATTTCCCAAGCTTTCTAGTTAGCCATTTTTCAAAATATGTTCAAACTAAGATTCACTTACATATTCTTAGTCTTGAGACCTTCCTGTCTATAAAACTGCTGAGAAAATAGGGGTCATATGGCATATAAGGAAAAAATCTGATCTTTGTTGACACCGTGAACAAACTGCATTCATTCGGCACCTCTTACATGTGCTCTAATGTTACTTTCAAAACTTTCAAGTTGATAAATAAAATCATCATACAACCATGCAAATGGTTCTTAGCTCTCACAAACAAGTCAATAAAGTCATTTCAGCCAGAAAAACAGGACTTAAATACTCAAAAATGCCTTTTATCACAAAAAAAAGGATTATATATTTGGGAACGCCTTACACGAGGCACCATAGTGATTTACTTCCTGTGTGCCTCTACACCAGGCATGAATATCATAGTGATTTACTTCCTGTATGCCTCTGTACTGAACCACAGTTATAACGCAACAAGATCGTTTGGGTCTATGTAACTTTATGCGATGGACACTTATTTGGAACCCATATGTCAACACACATAGTTGCTTCGGTGCAATTTTAGGCTGTCAGGATATTCTTAAATGTGGGCTTGAATTAGTTTTAATCACTTTCTGATTTGTATGTGATCAATATTTTATGTTAAAGTTGCACTTATTTTTTATTATTATTATTTCTTCTATATTAATTTGAAATCAGTCTTAAACTGTAAGTAAGTTGATGTTTTTATTATTATTACATGTGCATACAAGTAATCATATATACATATATGTATAGAACAACATAAGCACCGGGCAAAATGGGCCTATAAGTCACCAGATATAGAAAAAACCTGTCTAAGTACACTAATCAGATTATCACATAATTTAAATTAGTTAAATAGGCATAGATTGTAATTAAACATCTTTACCAAATGCATCCATGTAGATTTTTAACAGGAAACATTTCCTTCGACGCATGTTAACTTGAAAAATTAAACAGTTATTTAAGATTGAATGATACAGAATGTCCATTCTTAATAAATAAGCGCAAACAAGAAATTAAGCAAGTTTTCTGGTATGGGATGACATAATATGCCTTAGCTTTTGATTGACAGAACCATTAACTGTATTTGTTAAGTGTCTTTCCTATAGTGACAGACACACTTAGAGTATTAAAATGAGTTTGATGGCTAAAATATGTGAATTGCTTCTTGTTACACCATATTTTCTGGAAGTTATCTGTCATTGCAAACCATGAAGTAAACTATGTCGAACAATAAACATTATATAGAATACCTATATTATAAAAAACACCCAAACATTTTCAGAAGTATTACCTGTAATGTATGCCATTCAATTTATGGGTACCTTTTTTTTTCGAAAAATTAAAGTTAAGTAATTAAAACTCAAATACGCGCAGGGTCAATGTAGGCGTTAAATGGCATTGCTACACAAAGCATATCCATACTGTTGTTATTTTTGTTTCGTTCAATGCGTTAGGTTTTGTCTATGAACACACGTGTGTGAAGAAAAGTGTAATAATAATGCTAAGATGTAATGTAAAATCGTTTTGTTTTGTTTTTACGTTCGTATATATTATAAACATTTAATCAGATTTTAATTATAGTATTATAGATTATCGCTATAATTATCTTTAAGAGAAGAATCATTCAAACATTATGTTTCCTACACCATCACCTCATCTCACCTCAACCTACCCTACCATACCCTTGCCACACCACCACCAACACCAGGGTCGTAGCGTGGTCTGTTGCGGAGAGTGGGAGTAGGTGTCCCCCTTCCAGAAGGGGATCTGGGTCTGAATGTTTACGTTGCAGGACCAGTTACGGCATAATCGCGTCGGAAGTGGGGATGGGTTCCGATATTTGTTTCATCTTTTGACCAATATGGTGCTCGTACAAGCAATATTTGTCAGGGATATAGACATTTTATGCTGGCAAAAAATGGTAATTTTCCACCCTTATACACCTCCACCTCTGATTTTTATTGCATTTTCCAACTTTTTAGAATTATTAGTTTTACTTTTCCGGGAGTAAGGGAGTATGCCACGCTACGCCCCTGAGTAACGCCCCACCCCACAAAAAAATTTAAAAAAATGCTACATTCGGATGATGGCACCACAACACAAACAGACATTTTATACAACTTCAGAACCATTTTATCCTACTTCAGTCCCATATATCGGCTCACTAAAGTGTTCTGTTTGAAAGTGTCGTTGCTGAGAAAAACAATTTGTAATTCAATCGATTATTCATCATAACTTAAGGGGGCCCTCTGGTGAATATCAGAACAGATAGAATTTTTTATTTCCCTGTTTTTTATGAAGACTAACATATTACTAGTTAGTTTCTGGAAAAATAATGATGGGTCGGTGATTTAACTTTTTCGCAAAATTAATCTTTAGTAATACACTCTCACAGTGCGGTTTTAAATTCTGAATCAGCTGCAAATTGTGTATGGCAACTTACATGTGTGTAGTGTGGTTTGCAGAACAGGTATCGATTTTCCGTCTTTTTTAATGTAATAGATCATACTTTAGGACGAAAAATTAAGGGTTGGGGTATTTTTATCACCATCTGAAAAATTAGTACATCCCTTGTCATTACCCCACCCAGTTTACTATAAATTGCATTTTTAAATTTGTGATCCATAATTTTTTCATGATAAAGGAACAGATAAGTTTTTGAGATATTTTGTCTACAATATATACAAGACCTGAGTATCAGAATGAAAAAATAAAAATTGGGGGTCGGTGTGCATATAAGAAAGATATTCAATAAAAACTGAGAAAAAAATGTGCTTTTTTAGATTTCGACGAGCTCTGACATATAACGGCATAGGTCTGTAACAAATAATAGGAAAATACTTTTTATTCCTGTCTATGTATATGCTAACACCTGTCTTTGTAATAAAGTTTAAATTAAGTGAATATCTCAAATGGTTTTTG
The DNA here is from genome assembly GCA_037043455.1 of Cyrtodaria siliqua. Taxonomy (NCBI): domain Eukaryota; kingdom Metazoa; phylum Mollusca; class Bivalvia; order Adapedonta; family Hiatellidae; genus Cyrtodaria; species Cyrtodaria siliqua. Next base: position 58,202 of record JAWPHD010013940.1, on the reverse strand, counting down.
AGAAATACCATCTTTTGTACCCCTACCCCCCATTTTGGCTTATGTTAAAAATTGTCAATTTTGGGCACAACATGTGAGGTCAAAAAAAAATTCTAATTTTTTTAAAAAAAATTTGCACTAAAATATCCCTATTGGGCATAAGTTTGTTACTGTATAATTATTTTTTCCAGTTTTATTATAATTTTTGAAATATAACAAATGTAAATTTCCGGAAGTGCAAAAATCCAAAACCTCAGCAGAGGGCACCCTTAAATAAGTTCCCTGTCCACAGGCATTATAATAAAACAGATAAGAAACGTGAAGTAGCAAAACTATCACGTGGCACTTTAGATTTTCCTTCTAACTCCTTTGTCAAACATGCATTGATGTTGACGAGAATACATTAAAAATATTCATACTGAATATCAAATGGGATTGTACTAATTTATCAATAACATTAAAAAAATATATATTAAATTAAAAGATATTATCATTTTTTGGCTTTAATCTTTAAAAATCAACGATTGTCCTTAGGCTAGTGAAACTTTGCGTCGAATTCCCATTTCAGTTTCCTATCTGTTTGTTATAGGTCGGTGCCCTGGCAAACCTTATTAAATATCATGTAATGGGTACTAAATAAAAAAAATAAAAAAAATCTATAGTCATAGGTTTTACCTTTTAATATTGAAACATTCGTTGAAAAACAGAAAGCCGAACATGTTTAGACGATGTGTTTCTTATCAAACTTATAATCTTGTTATAATATTACACGCAACGTTAATAAGACGGCAAAACAAACGGGGGTACTTTCAAATGTGCATTACTATCAGGGAGTACTCCCTGATTACTATATATATCTGCAATATCCGGATTAATATAATGTTAGTATTCCTGAAGTTGATAATAGATCATAGTAACATGTCATGTTAGAGTTATATGTAACACTAATGTATGTATTTGTATATATTTCGTAATGTTTAATAAATTCGTGTATAGAAAAACACGTCTTCCTTGTAATTGGTCATATCCTAGATTCACAAAACCTTGAAGAAGAAGAAGAAGAAGAAGAAGAAGAAGAAGAAGAAGAAGAAGAAGAAGAAGAGAAGAAGAAGAAGAAGAAGAAGAAGAAGAAGAAGAAGAAGAAGAAGAAGAAGAAGAAGAAGAAGAATGAATGAATGAATGAATGAATGAATGAATGAATGAAAGAAAGAAAAAAAGAAAGAAAGAATGAATGAGAAAGAAAGAAAGAAAGAAAGAAAGAAAGAAAAAATGAATGAATGAAAATGAATGAATGAATGAATGAATGAATGAATGAATGAATGAATGAATGAATGAATGAATGAATTATGGCAAGTCGACACATAAATAGGTCATATTGTGCGCAAAAACTGATAAAATATAGATATAAAAATCGAACAGGAAAAGCAGCATTCAAGGACGACAGTCAACCACAAACACACACAGAAAGAAAGAACACATTTAAAGATGAATAAAACGCCAAAAAAGACATCACAAACACAAAAGGGTTGACAATAGGGCTACCGCATTGGAACGGTCAGTGGCAAAAAAATGCCGCTGGGAGTTTAAACCAGGTTCTAGGGTGCGCCAAACCTCACACTTACCCTACCGTCAAACCAATAAAACGGGACAGTGTAAATAAAGAAATCCCCGCCATGAACTATTCTCTAACCAACAAGACAGCATTAATAAGTAATACACAAAGATGCTCGTTTATATAAATACAAAAAAATATATAGCCTAGAAAGCCACAAAGAAGGTACTCAATGACTTGACAGAAGCCAGAGCAACACGAGAATAAACCACTGAGGGCACGACAAGACAAGGCAAACATCAAACGAAGTAGTAATTAAAAACTAATGTAAATATATAAAAATAAAACTATTTACAAATAAGGGATGATATGGTATCAATATAAGCTATACTGAAAGGAAAAAGAAACGCAGGGTGCGTATTTCCGCTATATATTGCATATACTGCACTGTAGGAACCTCAAACGTGAAAAATGTCACAAATGTAAAAACGGTTACAAATGTAAAAACATACGACAAATGTAACACGTTTGGTGACATGTGTAAAAAAAAAAAAAGTGACAAAAGTGAAGTAAAAAAAGTTAACAAATGTAAAAAAAAAAAAAAAAAAAATTACATATGTAAAAAAAGAAAAAGAACACAAATGTAAAAATGCATTTTAAACGTTCATTTCTTTTTTAGCTCTGTTGGTCAAAGGTCATGACCATGACGTGGTGCGGCGTCCGTCCGTCCGTCCGTCTTACCGTCCGTCCGCCCGTAAAATTTTGTCCGTGGCGACTTCTCCTCAGACACCGCTTGGCCAATTTTGACGAAGCAACACATGGATAATAATTAAATGATTTGCTCTTTAGATTTGCTAGCATTAGGTCCAAGATGGTCGCCATTACCATATATTATCAAAATCTTAAACAGTCTTCTTCTAAAGAACCAGTGGACAGATTTCGACAATTATTCTTTTAAAATGATCGCCAACGCCTAGTCTATCAGATCTCTTCAAATAAAGTCCCTCGGATAAAACATGATCGTGCCCCGGGCGTCCAAAATGTGTATATTGAGATTTTACATGTTTTTCAAAGACTTATATGGGGTAAAACCATTAAAAACCTTTCTTCTCTGAAACCACAAGGTACAGAGCTCTCATGCATTACATGTAGCATCAGTTTATATCTTCTACTAAGTTTGTAAAATGGTAACGCTGGTGTCCAGTTTAGCCCCGCGCCAGGGCTCACAGTTTTACATAGGCTTATATAGGGGGAAAATCTTCTTCTCTGAAACTACAAGAGCCAGAGGTTTAATATGTTGCATTAACTATAAGCGTATGGTCCTCTAACCAAGCCTGTTCAAATGGTGATCCTGGGGTCACATTTAGCCCCGCCCCAGAGGTCACATGTTTTACATAGACTTAGATTATCAGCTGATAATGAACACGACACAATAATTCAAGATTACGTTAATTAGCAAACTAACTTTAAAGCACGAATGTGATATTGATCAAGTGCTAATGCACATCTGTTGTTGGACACTGCAAATGTTTCCATGAATGGTAATTGATCCTTATTATCACACTTACAGGGGACATCGCCTATTCGATTTGGATTAAATTATTAAATGAGGCTCTACCTATATACATGCTATTTTAATATATTAAAGTGACTGGATGTCATCTGGAAAAAGCATAGGCAAAAATACACATACGACTAAAACCATGTGATTCAGTTTTATATTCAATGGACATAAGTATGCACTACATTAGGACATATTTCTGTGTTGTTTTAGTCAATTCTTACAAATATATATTTCTTATGTGCCCCCTCCCACCCCCACACCCCCGCCTTTTCCTCCTTTTCCCATCCGATCTTCAAGTTACCCAACAACCCATTCCACCCCAAACCCGATTTTTTTTTTTTTACATATTTCTGTGTTATTTTTGTTTATCAATTCTACACCTATAGCTATGTTGCGCCCCAGCCCCACCCCCATCCCCAATCCATCATCACCAGCACCGCAATTTTTCATGAACGGGCGGGCATCTGCGTAGAACCACCGACGTTCCGCAAGCCAGCTGGATAGCTTCCTTCCATAGAGATTCCTAGGCCCCTGAGGGATCGAACCTACAGCAAGTGGACTGTAACCAACCACTCTGAAACGGACGCCCCGAATAAATTATAAAAAGGCGCACATAATTAAATTCCAGTTGGCAGCAGTACGTTGTTACTATGTGAACATTTGGAAAGCTGTTGAATGGAATGGCTGGCCGTAGGGTGGTGTTGGGACTCTGTTCGAAGTCTTTGGTAAAAGAGGGACTGTCAGGATTCCAGTGTATACTCAGTTGTTGAACCCTCTGTAACCAACGCGGCGTCTCTGGTCGTAGATTATTTTAAAGCAGTTGAAGCTGCCCTTTGATAATTTAAAGGGCTCTATAAAGTTTTAATATTGTAGGGCAAATAGTTCCAAGAATGACATCCGATAAATATGTTTTCATGATCAGGTCAGAGTGACCTTGACATTTGACCTACTACCATAAACGCAATAGGGTAGTTGTTGCAAAAAAAGGATACTACATGTATTTGTATGTTTCAAGATTGGAGGTATAATAGTAAATAAATTACAGCGCGAGAGACGTTTTTGGGTTAGTGTGACCTTAACCTTTTTGACCTACTGACCCTAAAATTAATATTTTAACACGGGTATTATTTCTGTAAGTTTCAAGATGGCCTTATACTTACAATTTACAGTTTGGAGAATGTTTCTCAGGATTCGGCAATTGTCAGTTTCAAGTGTCCTTGGTGACCTACTGAACCCCAAAACAATAGGCTTCCTCCTCTCACTACGGACAATGCACACTTTTACTACCCTTAAGGCCAGATTGTATACTTTTAAAGCTGTCATGTGGAATGCTTATGTGCATATAAGGTCATGGTGACCTTGACATTTGTCTTTCAATCCCAAAAAGCAAAAGGGTTCCTTCCCTTACCAAAGGCAATTTGCCTATAAAGTTACATGAGTTACATTTATATACGTTTTATACTCCTGGAGTTATCACTTGGAATATGTATACCCTATGAGGTTATTGTGACCTTGACCTTTAACCTAGTGAACTCAAAATCAACAGAGATCCTCCTCTGACCAAGGACAATGTATCTATAAGTTTTAAGATTAGTGTCGTGTTTATGAAGTTATCACGTGGAATAAATATAGCCACATGAGGTCATTGCGACCTTCACCTTTAACCTACTGACCCCAAACACAATAAGTTCCACTTCTCACCAAGGACTATGTACCTAAGAAGTTTCATGAGTGTTATGGTTTCAGTTATAGCTTGGAATGCATATTTCCATACAAGGTTATGGTGACCTTGACCTTTGACTGCCTAGACCCCAAATCAAGTGTTCCTACTCTCACCTAGGGAAATATACATGACGTTTCTTGATGGTAGCTTTTGAAATCATGCTACATAATTCATATTTCCATAAAGGCATGGTGACCTTGTCCTTCAACCATCCAAAACAATGAGGTTATTTCTTTCTACAAGCACAATGTACCTGTTTGGGTGTTTCTACTGAGACATAGTGAAAGCGTGGGCTCCTCATTGAAAAGTTAAATTGATTCTAAAATAGATAATATTATTTTCAACAGTTTTATCAATTGAATGTACATGTCATCATAACTTCTACCAGGAACCTACTTTTCTTAACTCCCAGTTTCTTTCTGCAATTCTGAAATAGTTTGACTATTTGAGGGGAAATGAAAACCAAAAGTAGAGTTTTACCATATAACAAGATTTATTCCAAAACATTTTTTTTCATAAGAATTTCATCGAATTTCATGTCATGACGACACAGTCTTGATCAACATGAAAAGCACGATCATTCTGACAACTACTTAGACTAGATGGGTGCCTTTTGGTGCACGTGTCGCCTGTTCAAGAAAGTATTTAAAAAGCATTCATCTAAGGATCATCCATGTGAAGTTTGGTCAAGACAACTGACAACACGAAGAGTGATTCCAATAGATCACTTTCCAATAGATCAAGTTGAGCCTTCAGCTCAGGTGATCTAAAAAGAACATGGGATGAGGATCACCGTTTTGATGACCTTGACTGCGATCTTTACTTATTTCTTGTAGCTATGTGGCTTGAGTCATCATGTGTAAGTATTATGAATAAGTGAAATTATGCAATAATACCTGATTATATAATTTGACTCAAGGTTAACATAGTGCCTTCGTATTTGTTGCCATAGTAAAATTAACACATACTCATATGTCTCTACTTTTTTTTTTGAAAAGGCAAGACAAAAAACGCAACACTAAAACATCAACAAAAAGCAAAGCAAATGTTACACAGAATAATGCATTTCATTATTAAAGAGACTGTTGGTGATTTTCAAGTTTAGTACGAACGCTTTAAAGACACATTTCCCAACGCTACTTGGTCAGTGAAACAGCATGGGAAGCTTGAATATTTACAGCCAGCACGCTTCATGGCTGATCAACTCAGGTATATAAATTGAGGCCACTCTTATTTTATTTTTTTTATAGCATTGCTATATTGAGGGTAAGAATAGCTGAGGTGGTCTAAAAATAGGCTCGAAATATGTCTTTAAGTCTTATCCTTGAATACAAGTACAACAAGAGGTCAATGACCTTGAAGCTCTACTGATAGGTATTGATAGCTAGATCAGCATTACTGTGAAGTTTCATAAAAAATCTGTCAAGTAGGTTCAGAGGTTTTTACTATATAACTCTATGTTAACAAAGATGACCATTGGCAGCCATGTTAAATGTCAACCATGTCATGCTGATCATTTTATAAAAAGTCCCATATCAATATCACTTACAGTTTTCAAGAAGTAGTCGCTACAAACACTTTTTAAAACATCTATTTTTAGCCGTAACGGCCATCTTGAATTTCCGGCCGACCTGAAATTTTGCTAGGATCAACTAGACATCAAGAGCAACACTGCTGTGAAGTTTCATGACCATCCGTTAAGTAGTTTCAGAGGAGTATAGTCGCTACAAATTTTTACTATACAAACTCTATGTAAACAAAGATGGCCACTGGCAGCCATGTGTAACGTCGAACAACATCATATCATGATGATCATTTTAGAAAATCTCATATCAATATCAGTAACAGTTTTCAAGAAGTAGTCGCTATAAACTTGTTTTTTAAAGCTATTATTAGCTTTGGCGGCTATCTTGGATTTCACATCAACGTGATATTTTGCTAAGTTCAACTAGACGTTATGGACAACATTCCTGTAAAGTTTCATGAAAATACATCTAGTAGTTTTGGAGGAGTAGTCGCTACAAAAATAGTTTAGGGACGGACGGACGACGCACCACGCCATGGTCATGACCTTTGATCAACTAAGCTAAAAAAAAAATGAACATTTAATAATGCATTTTTACATTTGTGTTCTTTTTTTTTTACATATGTAACTTTTTTTTTTTTACATTTGTTAACTTTTTTTTTCACTTTTGTCACTTTTATTTTTTTTACATATGTCACCAAACGTGTTAAATTTGTCGTGTGTTTTTACATATGTGACTCTTTTTTTTTTTACATTTGTAACCGTTTTTACATTTGTGACATGTTTCACGTTTGAGGTTCCTACACTGCACACTTAATTCCATATATATTCCAAGGAAATCCCAAGATGTTTTGTAAAAAAAAACAGTGCAGTTAGTTAGAGAAAGGACACAACTGTGATGTTGTAGACGTTTTAATCACAGTACACGTTGTAACAAGAAATTCATAAATGCTGAATTTCCTCTTTGAAAAATTGAGCCATTTCAGTACTGTATTTAATGTTAAGTGATTGCAACATTTAAAGCCTAAGTTTGCTCACCTGCTTGAGCCAAATGCGCATTCTGACGATAATGAAACTTTAAAGGGGTAACCATTGGTGTGTTCAGTGCTGTTTAAACCTTCTTTCTAAAAGGACAGGCCTAATGTCGCCCTGTACCATTCGATTAGCAGTAGCATATTAAACATACAATATATAGCGGAAATACGCACCCTGCGTTTCTATTTTCCTTTCAGTATATATATGTAAATCAAAAAATGCCCGTCAACGGGTATATAAACAAGTAAATATATATAAGAACATATTAGAATGATTTATATAGTCTCATTTCTTTCAGGAAATCTAAAACAAAACTAAAATCTATAGTATCAAATTACTCTTTCATAGTATTAACATTGTAGTACAGTTGACGCATAGTAGAAGAAGAAGAAGAAGAAGAAGAAGAAGAAGAAGAAGAAGAAGAAGAAGAAGAAGAAGAAGAAGAAGAAGAAGAAGAAGAAGAAGAAGAAGAAGATGATGATGATGATGATGATATGTCAAATCACACAAAATAATCGATTTAGTTTTTGTTAACGATATAGTCTGGGTTAAAGCAACATAATTATGAAGGCTATAATAAATTATTGTTTTGCGATCTACGTACGACTGCTAGTAATATGTACCCAATATGAATTAATATTGCTGATTTAAAAACACAAAAGCGCCGAGTCCAAACATTTTCATAAAGGATAATTCAACCGAACTAATTATGCGGCGTTTTAATGCTTGTACACATTACATATGAAACTGAAGCACATTATGAGCTTTTTCTCTCGTATTTGTATATTCACCAAATGCCCTTCCAGATCACCCCCAGTACCTTTAACGATGCAAATATAAAAAAGAAAGATATTTGTATTTAACGATGCGGGCACCGACAAAAGCCCTTCCCCTCGGCTGTTTTGAGAGTCAGCTGGACATCAACAGAGTGTTAAAACAATAAATACAAACTCAATCGCGGCATGTTTTCTTAAGAAGGATTACATCAAACATGTATTATTTTATAATCACTTGTAAAAACAAAATGTGTACAAATTACCAAGATTACTCTTTTCAATATTTGACCATTCCTTTTCACAAGCACGTGAAACAATGACGTGAACGGGTGAAGAAACACTTGACACCTCATTATGCAATTATTACAGTACAATTAAATTTATCAGACCGGCGGATCATGTTTGTTTTACTGCATGCAATTAAAATACCATTTTCTTAACATGGCGCCTTTAAAGTCGACACTTATTGTCAGAAGGAAGGCAGTGAGGCAACCATGAAGGGAAACTGTCTCTTTGTGGGATGAATTAAGGGTGAGTAACAATGAGATCGTGAATTGTAACACTTATTTCTGAAAGATCATACATTTAAGAACATGGCACCGCAAAAAAAAAGCATTGAAAAAGTCTATCGATTATAATAATATATAATCTATGAGTATCCTACGTGTAAAATGAGAGAAAATTAAAAGTTTTTAAAGTAACTATCTCGCCAACAACAGCAACATTTTACGAACTATGTGCACCGTTTCTAAACCTGCTGACGACGATTTTTATAGAAGAAGGTTTTATTCATAAATCAATAGTCCATAGGCCCGTGAGATACTACAAATGCATATATACATAGAACATATGACATAGCAATAAACATATTTACAGTTCTAAGTATTTACATTAACATTTTTCTGCTATAAACATTATATTATATTATTTGTATTCCTAATTAATAGAAATAACGGAGAAGGTGATACTGTTGTGATGTTACAACGTATTGCAAAACATTCAAACATAATTAATATAACAATCCCAAGGTGGTAGTGCCCCACAAATGCAGCAGGATTGGTGATTTGGTCTGTCCATACCTAACGCGCTCACTGCATCCGTACGGCACCGCCACCTGGGTAATTTACGGCTGTAAATAGTATTTATGTTAGCTATATTTGCAAACTAATGACACCATTCAAAATAAGTTTAATATAAAAACAACTGTAGTTATAACACTAATGTAATTACCTACATATTTACAATTATATACGACTTACATGCATATATGATAAATAAAACAAAGTTACATTAATTGGATGTCAAATATGGATTAAGAAGATTTTCATTATATATATTTATATATAACTTACATATTTTGAGATATCAAACTCTATTGACAAAATATAGAAGAAGACTTTATTCATCAATCAATAGGCCAGAGGCCCGTGAGACATAGTTTACATTCATACAAGCAATTGACATAGCAAGATAACAAACAGCATTTTTAGTAATATGAATATATGCTATATACACAATTTATGACAGAAAATAAGCGGAGAAGGTGAGAAACAGCCTTTCAAATTATATTGCCACTATGAAGATAATCTGTATTGATATTCTACTATCTATACTATCATATATAGTTTATATTACAGTATAATCAACGATAGGTGATAGCCGTTTTTGTTTGTAAATACCACAATGCTCTCTACTATTTATTTGATTTCCAAAGTTCTACAAAAACAAAACAAAATCACACAAAAAACAACATTATGATCAGTGTACAAAAGTAAAAGGTAAAACGTTTTAACTGTGTATACAGACATGTAACAATCTGAGATTATTCTACAAACGATACTATGAATGTTGTATTTTTCTGAGTTCAAATGCTTTGAAGATGTAAACACTTAATTTCTTTTTTACATTTTGATTTTGAGTTTCGAACAGTAATTTTAATTTATACATGCTTGGTCTAGTCCAGTAGAAGCGGTTTATATACGTTTTACGCAAATCATTATACAGTAAGCATTCTAATAAAAAATGATATTCGTCCTCTATTTTTTGACAAACAGTACATAATCTGTTTTCGACCTGCATTCTCGGTCTTTGCCATCTGCCAGATTCTATACACAAATTATGAGAAGAAACAATAAGTCTCGTCATAGCGATTCTAAATTTAGGTATATTAAGAGTACTAAGAAAATGTTGAGTACCAAATGTAACAACTTCTCTAAAAAATACAGCTCTGGTTGAATTATCTATACGAGTTTGCCACGTTTGTAAGCTATTATCATATAAACGTTGTATAAAAAATATAAAGGCTTTAACCAGCCATACCAAACCTCAACTCCAGAGCGTCAAATTAAGAGTTACCAACTCATAATTCACTTTACGCATATTCAGTTAAGTGTATCTAATAACCTGTAAACCTATACTTTTAATCGGCACATATTCATAATTATATGACCTGAACACCTGGATAGAGTTTTGATTAACGGTTTTGTAGTGTAATTTTGCCATTATTTGGCGGGTTAGTTCCTTTAAAATCGAGGCAATCTTGATTTGACATGAGCGTATTTTCTTCCTAAATAACTTGCATAGACGACGCTTGTAAGTACCACAGTTACATTTTTAAATGGAATGTACGATGTTGACGGAAAATCGTAGGAAAACTCATAAATATATGTTAAACAGAGTCATCAAGTAACCCCATTACATTTTATTTCATATCTTTTAAATGGAATGTACGATGTTGACGAAAAAATCCTAGCAAAACTCATCAAAATATTTTTAACAGATTCATCAAATAAAACTGAAAATAAATAATCAATCGGATTACATTCAGTCGCTGCTTTAAAGTTCATATTCAAAATTTGAGCAAGTAAATGTTGTATTACCATTTACAATCGGGGTACGTATTAGTGTTGTCTAGAGGGTAGATTAAAGCCCAACTATTTTTGCATATTTCTATACTGAAAGAAAAAAGAAACGCATCATGGGTATATAATGTATGCTTAATATGCTACTGCTAATCGAATGGTACAGGGCGACATTAGGCATGTCCGTTTGGCAAGAAGGTTAAAACGGCACCGAACACATCCATGGTTACACTTTTAAAGTTTCATTATCAACAGAATGCGCATTTGTCTCGAGCAGGTGAGCAAACTTAAGCTTTAGACGTTGCAATCGCTTAACATTAAACACAATACTGAAATTGCTTGACTTTTTCAATCGAAACATCAACATTTATGAAGTTCGTGTAACAAAGTATACTTTGATTAAAAGGTCTTCTACATGACACAGTAGTCCTTTCTGTAACTAGCTATAGCCCTTTTTTTTGTACAAAACACGTTGAGATATATCTGGAGTATTAGGTGTATATAGTGTAGTATCGGCAATTTTTTGATTATGCGTTTCTTTTTCCTTTCAGTATAATTAATGTTTATTGCACACATAATGCACACATAATATAGATACATGAAGCATAACAAACACAATTTGGCAAATTGATTTTGCTTTTATTGCCTTCTATTCAAATTGATACTGGATTAATATATATATAGGTACTAAAACGTAGTTGTACAAAGTAGGTGGTACTATATATTACGTTGTCTGGATGTAAATGTTTTAGACAATCTGCCCAAATTAACATAGGCCTTCAGGCAGTTCCTTACTATTGACACAATGTTTATGGTTGTTATAAGTGTTTTATGCCTAAAAGTATGCCATCAGTCGTATTTACTACTGGATGTAAATAATTATGGAACACGTATTCATCGTTAAAGGGGCACACGGCAATTTTGAAGTGTTATCAAACATAATTGAATCGCTATGACGAGACTTATTGTTTCTTCTCATAATTTGTGTATAGAATCTGGCAGATGGCAAAGACCGAGAATGCAGGTCGAAAACAGATTATGTACTGTTTGTCAAAAAATAGAGGACGAATATCATTTTTTATTAGAATGCTTACTGTATAATGATTTGCGTAAAACGTATATAAACCGCTTCTACTGGACTAGACCAAGCATGTATAAATTAAAATTACTGTTCGAAACTCAAAATCAAAATGTAAAAAAGAAATTAAGTGTTTACATCTTCAAAGCATTTGAACTCAGAAAAATACAACATTCATAGTATCATTTGTAGAATAATCTCAGATTGTTACATGTCTGTATACACAGTTAAAACGTTTTACCTTTTACTTTTGTACACTGATCATAATGTTGTTTTTTGTTTTGTTTTTGTAGAACTTTGGAAATCAAATAAATAGTAGAGAGCATTGTGGTATTTACAAACAAAAACGGCTATCACCTATCGTTGATTATACTGTAATATAAACTATATATGATAGTATAGATAGTAGAATATCAATACAGATTATCTTCATAGTGGCAATATAATTTGAAAGGCTGTTTCTCACCTTCTCCGTTTATTTCTTCTCCGCTTATTTTCTGTCATAAATTGTGTATATAGCATATATTCATATTACTAAAAATGCTGTTTGTTATCTTGCTATGTCAATTGCTTGTATGAATGTAAACTATGTCTCACGGGCCTCTGGCCTATTGATTGATGAATAAAGTCTTCTTCTTCTCATAATGCACACATAATATAGATACATGAAGCATAACAAACACAATTTGGCAAATTGATTTTGCTTTTATTGCCTTCTATTCAAATTGATACTGGATTAATATATATATAGGTACTAAAACGTAGTTGTACAAAGTAGGTGGTACTATATATTACGTTGTCTGGATGTAAATGTTTTAGACAATCTGCCCAAATTAACATAGGCCTTCAGGCAGTTCCTTACTATTGACACAATGTTTATGGTTGTTATAGGTGTTTTATGCCTAAAAGTATGCCATCAGTCGTATTTACTACTGGATGTAAATAATTATGGAACACGTATTCATCGTTAAAGGGGCACACGGCAATTTTGAAGTGTTATCAAACATTAAAATTATCATCTCGTTTTTCATATCCGGTATCATTTTGGCTTTAAACCTGTTTTCTACTTTTCATATAATTAAATGCAATGGCGATTTTTTCTTGGTTATTCTAGCGTAGGTTTAAATATATTATCGGTGCAATATATCAACATTTAATAATACACAGAATAACTTTCTTTGAACTTTTCCAATAAGCAATATCAAATGAGTGCAAAAATGCAAGTTATGGAGAAAAACTAGCGAGTTTTACACAAATCAAAATTGCCGTGAGTCCCTTTAATAAATTTTATGTTTTATCTGAGCTTTTACAATAAAACGGTACATGATCTCATCTATATTAAAATATATTAATTAAAATGCTATTGAAAAAAATATCAAGTAGCGATATCATTTCCTACACATACTTATTAAATCAAGAAAACAAACCTATTAAGATATGTTGACAGCCAACACGTTTATTTTAAAGGGACTGGAGGCGATCTGGAAGAACTGTGTTGTCATTAAAAACCATCATACTGTGTTTCAGTTTCCTAGTCACTGTACAGATGCTGTAGACTAGGATCCATCCTTAATACGATTTAGATTGCCGAAGGCAGCTGATCCTTATATGGGTTTTGTATTTGTCTTCGGCAGCTGAGCCTTATATGGGTTTTGTATCTGTCTATGGTTAACAGACTGTGAATCATGTAGTTGGCAATAAGCATGCTTTACAATTTGAATTCCTAGAGAACTTGAATGGTATTAACACATATTTTGGAACGTTCAAAGGTTATCTTTTCGCCTGTGGATTTGACGTTTTCGTAGATCAGTCTACTCAGTGTAGAATGCGGCAGTGTTTCCGGAATCTTTATGTGTCCGGGATGATTACGGAGCAGAATGAATTGGTAAGTGTAACTGAATGAAATCTCAAGTATTGGAATGGAATAAGTGCAACTCTTTAAAAGTATTTTCATGGATGAAGATCCATGAAATTTATTGAATCCATGAATATATAACGACAAAGTTTAGTGGTTTATCCGTTTTATTTATAAGGCCAAAAAGATCAAATCAGCTTGTGATTTTTTATCAATTTGCATGTGAATGATAATATCAGAAAATTAATTTCTACTGAAGGCTGTCAAGCCGAAACGTTAAAAAGTCTATGTTGTTAATTTGTTAAGGATTATATCAATAAGACCTTGGCCAAGTTTCACAGTGAACACTATTGACGCATCCATTGCTTAGTTATTGCTTTTGATAAAAACAGCAACACTTATTTCAGCTGGATTACTCTCATATTTTCATTAATTATAGATAGATAAGTAGATAGATATTCTACTGATTTAAACCTTTACAGTTTCTCATCATTACATACATAATTTGTAATGCATAATTATAATCACATGACAGGTTACACATATTTCTACACACTCATTTATAGTTAAATTTTCAATACATATACTCCTTAATTAATCTATCATATCAATCATACATTTTAATATATAAAATAGCAATTTATGTGAGGATGTACCTGAATATGTTTTAAGAAATAATATTTGGAATAGAACATCTGACAGGCCTTTGACAAATATGATTTACTTAAATTGAAAAGCTCTTTCTTCTTTGAAGATTGTAGAAGTGTTACAAATTTGAACATATTTGGCCTTTGTATGTAATATGTTCTGATATATTTCTTTCTAATATCATTATAAGCTGTACAAATTAAAACAAAGTGAAATTCGTCTTCAATTTCAGTTGAATTACATATTCGAAAAAGTCCATCATTTCTTTCAATCCTATGTCTTGCATCACGACATGTCTCAATTCTTAAGCTATATGAAGATAAACGTAATTTAGTAAAAACACTTCGTAATCTTTTTGTACATAAAATATTCAGATAGTTTTCATATCCAAAATTATATCTTTAACATTTCTATACAAACTTGATAATACTATATTGTCTTGTAGATCAGTGTTCCATTTTCTAATAAAGCAATCCACCAACCTCTGTTTAAAGCTAGATACAAACTGTTGATGGTTCACACACTTTTTATATGTTCTGTTGTAACTAATTTCAACCAATATCTAACTATTCTTGTAAATCTTGTGATAAATAATGAATAACGCCCCCAATTCACCGTAAACACCAGCATTACTCGTCAGTTTTACTCCTAGAATGTTTTTACAAAACTTGAGATGACTTCTCTCTATCTCCTTCGATTTATTGAAACCCCACACTTCACAGCCATAATTGAGTATTCATCAAATAATTGAAGGGATGTTTTAGATTTTAATTCAGTTTTTTTTATGTTTGCAGTTAAAAGATTCATAGCTTTCAATTCTTTGCCGCACATAGCCTGTTGATTTAACGTATACGACCCAGTGTTGTAATTATACAAACAAGCGTTTGCATTCCTATCAGTTCACAGGCCCACAGTCCCACAGTCATGTTTATTTACATATCGGCAGCTTTTTTACGCTTGCGTAAAACCTTGCTTGTTGATAATGAAATACTGGTAGTTTTGTTTTTGTTGTTGGTGTTGAATAAATCCTTAAAGGGACACATGGCAATCTTGAGTTTTATTCAAACATTAAAATGTCCTCCTCGATTTACTTATCCTTCGTCATTTTGACTTTAAAATGGCTTGCATATAATTAAATAAAGAAATTGAGATTTCAATTTTCTTCAACTTTTTGCCAAATATTTAAGTATATTATTGGTGCAATACTATAAAAAGTGTGTAATATGAAAACATTATTTGCTTTGAACTATTCTAACAATTAATATTAATGATTGAACAAATGCAAGTTAAGAGAAAAACTAACGGGACGCCGTGAGTTTTAAAAAAAATCAGATTGCCGTGTGTCCCTTTAATATTAATTCATACGCTATATAAGACTCTTATAAAGTCGAGTTTTTGATCGAAGTACAATTTATTTGAATTATACAACTATAAGCATTAATAATCTCATTTGAATTTGATATTTTATTACTGAGCAACAAAACCAGCCGAGTCAACACTATTTCATAAAACAATAATCAAACCGAAGGTAACATGCGGATTATTTTAATGCATAAATACAAATTTCATATGAATCTATTTAGCATATTTGAAGGGGACGTAAACCGGGCGGTCCGTGTATCGGTCTATCCTCCGAGCACGTTAAAGAACCATAGGAATCTATTCGATAATAAGAGTAGGGCAGGTTCCCGGATTCCTATGTATCCTTCCCCTCTCTCTGGGGCGGCTCTAAATAACCTATACTGTGTTGATGAGCCGTTAAACAACATTCAAATCAATTCAATTGTATTTGATTGACACCAATCACTCTTCCAGAGCGCCACTATCCGGAGTAATTGAGACCTTATGGGCCATGTCATATACCACTAGGAAAAAGATCAACACTCGAATAAAGTTTAACGGCACATATATTCGCGTGGCGCTGACCGTAGAAGTACATTATTGTCAATATAACCCGCTCTGACATTACTGTCAATATAAACCACTTAGACCTTGATCTTTACAGAGCCGTGCAATATTACAACATTATAACAAGCATTAACACGCAGGAATACAAAGATGTGCCCCATAAAACATGGTTTGAACAATGCATTGTAAATACCATGACACTTGCTTTAAAGGGCACGGCAATCTTGAAGTTTTTATCAAGCATCAATAGTGTGTGTGTGTGTGTGTATTTCTAAGGATTATAGTCCCTCCACCTACGACAGGCTTCCTACCCGACGATTATAGGCACAATGTCTGGACTTTTATCTGTGTGTTGTTGTGTGATGTGATGATATGTCTACTTGAAGCAGCGAACTCAATGGTTTCTTTATAGTGCTGCCACACTGGAATACCACGCCGTAGTAGACATGATACCCCCACCCACCCAGTCACATTATTCTGACACTGGTCAATCAGTCGTAGCACTACCAATTATTTGCTCGTCAGGCAAGGGTTACAAGTGACTACTCCATTTTTAAAGTCTTTGGTATGACGTGGTCAGAGGACTCGAACCCACGACCTCCCGAATGCAAGGCAGACGCTATAACCACTACACCACAATGCTTCGGTATCAAGCATCAATATTTGTGTGTAGTTCTGAGGTTTATAGTCCCTCCACCAACAAACACGACAGGGTAGCCCTGCCACGACGGGCACAATAGAGTCTGGATTGTTCTAGTTGAAGTGTGTTGGTTGATCTGGTGCTGCTGTGTGGTGTAGTCGTTTCTCTTGTAGATGTGTAGTGTTGTGTCGCTGCTTCTCTGTGTAGTTTCGCTGTGGCGGTGAAGTGGTCTGGTCGAGGTGGCCTACATCCGCTAAGGTGGTGCTCCTACATCCGCTACTGGTCGAGTTCTCTGTTTGGTGCCACACCCGCCAACTGCAACCTGCGTCCCCGGTGGCTATAGCAACTAACGTAGGATAGTTCTATATTCTTCTGGCACGCAGGTTGCTGACTCCTTCGCTCCGTGTACGGCGCCAGGCTTCCCTCACAGTTATAATTGTTCCTGGCGTCGTTCCACGCTGGCGGGACGAAGGGGTTCTTCACTCTCGGTCAATCAGCAATCATTCCGTTAGTACTGCGTCATATAAGCCAGTGACTTATACTACAAGTAAAAACAGATCCGCAATCCTATCTCGTACAACTTTGTAGGATGTGCTGGCAAGGTCGACCCAGTAGGTCACCCTACATGATTGCTGACAGTGCCCACTCTGCGACGTACACGCGGTGAAGAATCAGGTGATCAAGCATCAATATTAGCGTCTCTATATACTTATTTATCAAGGAACATTTTGACTTTAATGTTATTTTACCAAATGTTGAAATATATTATTGGTGCAGTATTGTCAAAAGTCAGTAATATACAAAAACAATTTGGCTTATACTATTCTTTTAATTATTATTAATTATTGAAATAATGCATGTTATCTAGAAAAACTACTCACCGAGGTATTCCACTAAATCAGCCGGATGTGCTTGCCTGATGCAGTTCAGTCGAAAGTAGTTCTGTATTAAAGAGTGCTAATCTTTTTTTTCTTTAAAACTTTTTTTAGTGCAATTTCCTGTTAATTTTTGGCTGTAACTGTATTCTGGACATGTTGTTGATATTTGAAAAGGGAGCTCATCATGTTTTTGACAGTTTTTGATATAAATTTCAGAAGTGAAAGTAGACAGGGTACCAACTGAAGAAATGTTTCTTAGAAGGTATTAAACCCCCTATTTCCTTGTTGATGTTTAATAGCAGACATATTTATTTGCATGATAAAGTAAGTTTCCCAGAATTCTAACCAGGTTGGAGTTTTTAACAGGTTGTCAACATTCTAACTTTACTATGGAAGGGCAATGGAGACTCATTTACGCTATTATAAACTTTAGGGTTTAACTCACGATTTTATTCAAACCCTATAGTGGATTCATTTTTAGTCCTAACAAAACTCTGCTTTCACCTAAGTGCATAACATACACGTCTACGAACGATCAGACCATTTGTGATAGTGCCCGTCCTCCGAGATGGGGTGCATCTATAAACGTCTATAATCTATAAAGTAAAAAAAAAAAAAAAGCATCCCAGGCGTCAACTAAATGAGACTACTTACTCCGTATTTTGATTGATAACATTTAAAATGATTATTTTAGAAAAAGCTTGGTGTACCACCTTTATATTTGTATAGTAGTATACACCAATGTTCCAGAGACAGCATTCAAACATGAAGTTTGTTCATAAGATAAAGATGGTGACTAAATCTAATCGAATTTGAAGGGGAAGATATATACATGCCACACACTAAACCCCACAAAATACAACATACAGAAGAGTTCTCAAAGATCGTTGAAGGATACAAGCTATTTCATAATTGTGTTTTTTTCCGAGCGAAAGCATTTGGATCACTGCCACCTAGTTCTTTCAAAGTTTGTCGGCCTGCGAACATCGCCAGTGAGTCGTCAGTGAAGCCGATTATGTTGACTTGAGTCATATATACTGAAAGGAAAAAGAAACGCGACACGAGAATTTCCGCTATATAGTGTATATACTGCACACTTAATTCCATATATATTCCATGATGTTTTGTAAAAAAAAAAAAAGTTGCAGTTAGTTAGAGAAAGGACACAACTGTGATGCTGTAGACGTTTTAATCACAGTACACGTTGTAACAAGAAATTCATAAATGCTGAAGTTCCTCTTTGAAAATTTGAGCCAGTACAGTACTGTATTTAACAAAGAGTTTGCACAATTTTGCAACCTAAGTTTGCTCAAATGCTTGAGTCAAACGCATACTCTGTCAATAATGAAACTTTGCATGAATACTATTTGCTGTGTTGCGTGTTGTTTTAGTCTTTTTTCCGCAAGGAAAGATCTTACGCAGCCATGTTCCATTAGATTAACACTATATAGCGGAAATTCCCATGTCACGTTTCTCTTCCCTTTCAGTATATATATATATAAATATCCCTTGGTGCTGGTCGTTGACATATAGATACTGTTATTTACTGTTGTTGATTGCTGAAATATTCATGTTTTATCGAGTGTTTTTTTACACAAACACTGCGAACCAATAATCTACTAACAAGTGATGACAGCAAACACGTTATTACAATAGTCGTCTAAATAGCAAAACAATTACCAACTGAACGTCTATGCATGTGTTATAGTCTATATTTTACTAGTCTTATTTTTCTGTAGGAAAATTCAATATTCGAATGAACGATAAGGTCGAATTCTTCTGATGTTTGTTGTTTTAAATATTTCCTTTTTATCTTCATATCACATATGGTCAAACAGTAAGTTATTTATTGGAAAACGAATATATCATGTTATCAATGTCTAAATGTTGGAAATACCAAACATTAAAAGTATAAAATGCAATTTCTAATATGAATATTAACAACTCATGAAATGGATAGTCCAATTTTCATTAACACACGGTTAACCGCTGTAATTCAAATCCAAACCTTAACTAACTTCCCTCAATCCTTCCCCACAAAAATCCCTTGTATAAAAATGTGCATTCCATAGCGGTTACCATGGTAACCCGGACAATATATATTTCTAAGTAATATTTGATGCAATAAACGCCAGTTTATCTATAATTAAACTAATACCCCTCGTGTATGAATTGCTATATTGGTCAACTTCCTTTGTGACATAATCTTTCATTTAAATCTAATTATTTAACATAATAGACAGCGTCATATCAAACAAATAAAAGCCGATTTCAAATGTTATCTGTTAAACCATTCAAAACTGCATTTAAAACTCTCCATATTTTCGCAAATATTATACAAAAACATACATTTTACCGGAGCTATCCATAAACATAAAATTACAAAATAATACAATGTAACACATGTAACACAGTAGTACGGACCTTTTTGGCAGCTATGTTACACAATACATACACTAATATAAACTATATTGTATATTAAAGGGAATATAGCGACACAGCCAAACAGCTCTTTTATTGAGAGATCTGAAAAAAATTGCAAAAAGGTGAAAGAATTATCAAAATCGGATGATAAACTAAAAAGATATGACCATTTGAAAGTTGTTCTAAAATGGATATGGGACGCCATTTTGAAAACTATAACGTCATAGTTCCATATGACCATATATGGAATATTGATAAATATAATTTAAAGCAAAGCAAATC
This sequence comes from Cyrtodaria siliqua, assembly GCA_037043455.1. Lineage (NCBI taxonomy): Eukaryota > Metazoa > Mollusca > Bivalvia > Adapedonta > Hiatellidae > Cyrtodaria > Cyrtodaria siliqua. The sequence goes on along the minus strand of JAWPHD010013940.1, from coordinate 37,474 downwards.
ACTGCAAATGAATGCAAACTCATTAACTGGTCATGTAAAGCATTATGGCCATTAGTTATACATATTCTTCATAAAGTTACTTTCATTTTTACTCCTATAAATGAGTAAATTTTCATATTTATCAATATTCCATATATGGTCAATTAGAACTGTGATGTCATAGCTCTAAAAATGGCGACTTCCATATCCGTTTCAACAGAACCTTCAAACGATCATATCTTCTTTGTTTATCATCCGATTTTGATAATACTTTCACCCTTTTCCAAGTTTTTCAGAACTCTCAATAATAAAGATGTTTGGCTGTGTCGCTACATTCCCTTTAAATATATTGTAATAATAAACAAATGATTGCTATTTCATGTGCACGTCAAAATGTGGGACAAACTAGTGAAGTGTGATGTGCAATTCTAAGGATTATAGTCCTTCCGCCCTCATAGCCACCAGAGAACGCCGGTACAGCAGTGAGCTGGGCACAATGGAGTGTCTAGTGAGTGATTGTGTGTAGTGATATGTGCCTCTATCTAAAGGATATAGTGCTGCCACACTGGAATACCATGTGCCACGTCGTAGTATATGATACCCCACCCGTCACATTATTCTGACACCCGGTCAACCAGACGTATCACTACCCATTATATGCCTGTCAAGCAAGGGTTACAAGTAACTACTAACATTTTTGACGTCTTCGGTATGACGCGGCCAGGGGACTCGAACCCACGACCTCCAGAGTGAAGGCACTTGACTCGTTCTTTTGTATGGCCCGTTTACCTGTCAGTCTCTCAGAAGAGACGGAGTTCGCTCCAAAAGATTTTATTTCGTGCGATACTGTTGACAATTAAGATACACAACACGCATACATATAATGGTCAAACAAGAAATCCTGTTAAAAGACATATTTTGAAATACGTCATTCAATAGATTAAGATTTGTTTTTATTATCCTGCAACAGAATACTGTAGTGCAATGTAGTTTTAATAAATTTACAAGGGTTTTATGTGTTGAAATGATTTTACGGCGCACCAACACAAAAGGGTTATATGGCGCCAACATGAATGAACATTCCATTTACATCTAGATATGCAAAAGTATGCAGAATGGGCCTATAATCAGCTCACATTCAAAACTGCAGAGTTGCTGCAAATTCCATAGTAAACATTCCATTTGGAGCCACGATCGTTGTTTTCTGCCACCACTCAAGTAGCACATGAAACAATACAGGGATGATGATGAAGACCTATCAACATGGCAAATATGACACAATGAACATGACTTCGTGGGATGGGGATGGAGGGGGTTACCCTCTGCCTGGATAATTCTCGCCCGGGGAGAATATCGTAACGTTGATGTACAGCGTTGACCGATCATGTTTTGAAGTTAAATATAGCATATCATATATAATTATGATCTTCCATTGTCGCCAAAAAAAATATGAACAGGTTAAATTCAAATTTGGCAAGAAAAAATATATGAATTTGATCACAATGAGATTCTAAATATTTAAAAAATATATATGGTCTGTTTAAACAACACAATAAATAATACAAAATATGTGCACATTGTGTTTTTTCACGGTCCATGGTGGGTGCGAGCATGAGAGAACTGTAATAACGTGTAGTCCAGCCCATTTGCATATGTTGCTATGAATATTGTGATCTTGAATTGATGTATTGTAACATATCTGCAAAGATTATTAAACTAAACCAGAAGGTCTAACTTACTCAAATACCCACCCCTCTCAAACAAATTATTAATACGTACGGGCGGTCCTATTTCCGGTAAGTGGGCAGCGCCCTCCGGCTCCTATACAACGGTCAGTTACTGGGAAGGTGACTGTAGGACGGGGTGCGAGGGGGTTAAACCAGGGTTCACACATACTCATGTCACCCACCCTCTCATAAAAATACGCGGGGCGGTCCTATTCGTGGTCCGTGGGCATCGCCCTCCGCCTATTGTACGACTTACAATTTGAAGTTCGGTGTTCATTCATTTTACATTACAAGGTGTGAACTATACTATATATATATATCCCATATACCAATATATACCTTATACCACGAGAATTCCGAAAAAATGGACTAGCGCACACCTTGCAAATAAAAAACATGATCCGTACGATCAACTCCCCCTACCTTTTTTACATATTGGACCAATCCATACCGTATATGGAAAGCTGGTTTCCTGTTAACATCTTGCCGACAAACAAAATTGAAACAACCGGCTACCAGCGTACCATATATGGAACGTGATATGCTAATACCCCAGGCATTATTGTGAATCAGCTGATTGCGAACAGTTGAGTAACAAAACCGTTCGTTTTGAGCCATAAAGTTAGTTGCTTTGAAGACATTACTTGTTTAAGACGTGTTTAAAACAGTTGATATCAACTGAATGACATACTGGACGGTGCACAAAACAAACTAAGCAACAATTTGTGTGATTTTAATTTTGAAGCGAATCGTCTGCTTTTCAATCATCAATGGAATTTTCCGAATCAGATTGTAGCAGCAAAAAATCAGAAAACGACGTCTTCAAAATGGTGCACAAGTTCAAATATACATTCCAAAGATTGTTGATCAAAGAACAGCAACCAGTCATTGAAGCTGATTATGACAGAAAAAGCTTCGGCGACGAAATTGGTGAGTTCTTTGTTTCATTCTTTGTTTCATTCTTTGTCGTTTCCGTTGTTGTCATTCTGTGAAAATTGGAGCAGGGAACATCTCAAATTTTCTTATTTTTCACTCGAAGGTCACATTGAATTTGATAGAAGACCTAGTTTTTGTTTTTATTTAATTACTATTTACAAAAACTTAGACTTTTGAATTAATTAGAAAAATAAAATATTAAGAAACGGGACAAATAGACGGTTAATTTCAAGATAAGCATTTGACAAGTCAATACATGTTGGAGACGAGCCCTGGTTAGTGGATTTTTGCATGGCATCTCAGGGTCAGGATGTGAAGTTGAGATCTATGATACTATTTTCTTATAAATCCAAAGTTACTTTTATTGTTCTTTTTTTTTTCATTGCTCCAGATTCTAGACTCATTCTGCAAAAGTCATTGACCCTCAGCCTCAGGGTTCTTTCTTGTTGGTGCCATATAAACTTTTTGTGTTGTTGCTCTGTAAAACCCAGTGTTTTTTTCTTATTGAAAACGGTACCATTCCCACTGGCAAACAGTATGGGGATTTTTTTCCTCTTTTTTTTTTTTTTTTAAGTTATTTAGAGGGGAGCTTTAAACAGAAACAGGGGGAGAATATATACTGTTAGGGGAGGGTAATGACATACTATAAGAAAATGTATACGTGGTAATGTGTTTGCAAAGTATATCACATATTTGTCTGTGATTTGTATCGGAAATACTGGGTATAGAAAAGCTATATCTACTCGTTTGCTGTACTAGTGGGAGATATTTCCCAGTACGGAAAATTGCTCGGCCTTTTCCGTCAGTGGCGGGAATGCCAAATGTTGTTCCGATTGTTTTATGGACGTCATCGTCGGATTCCGCCACTAGAAATAACGATTGCAGAAATTAATGAAGAGTTCCGGTTCCACTTTTTTTGTTTGTATGACGTAATGTCGTCTTGGATGACGAAACGTTGTCTTGGCGTTCTCTTGCAAACTGGTGTAAAAAGGCGTGACTCATTAGTAATATTATTAAATATCATTTTAAATCATGTAATATATAGTTTAATAACCAGTGTTTTTGAGATGCGGAGCACTCGTTCTTATATCAGGGCCATTTCTCTACCGCGGGAGATGTTTCCATACCTCGGGAGATATTTCCCATATCTCAAAAACACTGGTTATTAAACGCTATAAACATACAATATTGCTTCCAATTAAAGGCAAAACAATGCAAATTTTCCCAATTGAATGGAGGTATTTCACACTGATACATGTATGCATCTTATCTGGGGCTCTGCCCTGTGGTTGAATAAATAGTTCAATGCATACTGCAATTTCCATATAGAGATTGAGATAAAACATAACAAAAGTAGTAGCCTGGAAATTAAAGGGAATGTAGCGACACAGCCAAACAAGTTCTGTTAGTGGGAGTTCTGAAAAACTTGGGAAAAGGTGAAAGAATTATCAAAATCGGATGATAAACAAAAAAGATATGACCATTTAAAGGTTGTTCTAAAATGAATATGGGAGCCGCCATTTTTAGAACTATGACATCATAGTTCCATATTACCATATATGGAATATTGATAAACATCCTTTAAAATGAAGAAAATCGCTGCAAATGAATGATTTTTTTTACTGGTCAAAAGCATTATTGCCATTAAGTATTACATTTACAGTTGCTGTCATTTTTACCCTATAAATCAGTAAATTTTCAAATTTATAAATATTCCATATATGGTCATTTAGAACTGTGATGTCATAGCTCTCAAAATGGCCCCTTCCATATCCAATTCAACAGGAATTTCAAATGATCATATCTTTTTTGTTTAGCATCCGATTTTGATAATTCTTTCACCCTTAGTCAAGTATTTCGGAACTCTCGATAATAAAGATAGTTTGGCGGTGTCGCTACATTCCCTTTAAGTCTCATTTATTTGACGTCTTCGGGTGCTTTTTTTTCTCATACATATGTTTATAGATGCACCCTAGTCGGAGGACAGCACATATCAAAAGTCGTCTTGCCGTTCGTGGACGTGTATTTTATGCACTAACTGGAAATTTAACCTTAAAAGGAACATATGGCAATCTCATTAAAATTTACCAAATGTGAGAAACAATTGCGTGAAAAAAATTCACATCTGCGATCATAATGGTGTTTTGGATAATGAAATATCGTTTTTGACAACTGAGCAGTTAACATGTCGCCAGTTGTCGATCATTTATCTATTTTAACCTATCAAACCAATACTATACCTCTGACAAACAATATCAGGTGCAACAGTATAATAAAGCAGGGGTAGCTGTATTGTAATAGACTTGTATTGAATGTTGTTTAATGGCTCATCAACCCAGAGAGAGGGGAAGGATACATAGGAATCCGGGAACTGTGCCCTACTCTTATTATAGAATAGATTCCTATGGTTCTTTAACATGCTCGGAGGATAGACCGATACACGCGAAGCCCGGTTTACGTCCCCATCCGACGGACAGTGCTAAGGGAAAGAGTCTTGTCCAAGAACACACCGACATCAACAGCAAGGCGGAGATATCTTAGTACTGGCAACATGTTAATCGAACAACAACAACTCTAATTGACTCTCACTTAAAACAGTCTTTATTAAATCATTTTAGAATTATTTTATAATTAGAATTTTGTGTTTCTGGGTTTCAAGAACCTCATTTAATACTCAATGTCCAACCTCAGTTTAACGATGGAATGTTTGCCTTCTCCAATTACTGAATACAATTAACCATACCTATTTCAATTACAGATAATGGACCTATTTCTCCAAAAGAATGGTATGGAACATTTGAAGACCCAGCTGAGCAAGTAAAATGTAAAGAGGTATGTACCATTTTACAGATTTATCTGACTCCTAGAATAGTGCTAATTGGTATCAGGGTATTGATTATTTTCACTAATTGATGCCTTGGAGGCCTTGATCTGACACCTGAATACTGGAATTCTTGGTAACTTAGGCCATGCTTAAAAATGTGTTTGCTGTGCTCTGGCCCAAAAGGTGGGGGGGACCTCTTTTTTTCTGTGAACCCTGTGACATTTGGGAAAGCGTACGTTTTACAGAACTTATATAAGGCCAAATAAAATTATACCTGAGTTTACTGTAACCCGACCGACCCGCTGAAAACAACCCAGACTCATTTTTTTTTATTGAAAAAAAAATGTAAAAAATATTATTTTTTTTAATAATTATGTTCACGCTATCACGACCGGCTCATGTGCTCATTGTCCTGCTGTTTTGGAACTGACCCTCTTCCGGACTTGCGAAAAATAAATTAAACTGTTTTACCCCTTTGCAATAATTGCAAGTGACTGGGAAAAGAGCCAGTTGTTGCCATGCCTTTTGGGAAACAATAACACATACACAATTTCATATTGTTATCTATTGTAGTTTTTAAAATACCACATTTTCCCATTCATCAAAGCTCATCGCCACCTAAAATTAACTTCGCCAAAAAATAAAAATAAAAAATAAAATACCTACCTACCTACCCAATTTTTTTCAGCAATGTTACAGTAAACACAGGTAAACACAGGTATAATTTTATTTGGCCTAATACAACCTGTTTTAATGTGTCTCATTAATATTATGTTTTCAGTAACAATATGTATACTATATACTCTAATATTGATTTGCGGGGCAGTAGATATGGTCGTTTTAATGAGGAGTTAGAGAAAGGAAAGTTGACCTAGGCCTAAAAAACAAAATTGTGTGGTTCGTGTTCAAAATTGGTAGGTAGGGTAGGTCGGATTTTTATGAACGCAAAGAAGATGCACTGAATTATGTACTATAATTACTGTGACTTTATAGTTATTTTTTTATTTATTTTTTTAATTTTTTAATTATTTTTTTTCGAAATGGACCAAAAAACGTCAGGTTCGGCGGGTATTCGTAGGTAGGCCCTAGGGTCGGGTGACCCGAACCACACAATTTTTTTTTTTAAGGCCCTACCATATTAAACCCATTTAGATCAATTAGTTATTACAGATGATCAAAAGCCAATGTGTATTAATTTAATGATATCATGCTCAAAGCAAAACTTGTCGTACTGATCTCTATCTCAATAGAGGGTTGATCTGTGTTCTAGAGGGTTGACCTGTGTTACATGAGTGACAAGGACTGTATGGACTAAACTAAATATTAAAATAGCACATGTTGCGGATCTTCGTTGACAGCAAGTAATATTTCCTACTGATGTTTACTTCCGGTTGTATTCGAAGACATGGCATGATTGGACGATATTCGGTTTCTGATTACTTCTGTTTTGACCGTTAAAATATCATCCAATCGGACCACTTCTTTGAGTACAACCGGAAGTAAACATCTATAGGAAATAATGAAATGGTAGGAATCGCGATTTCTGATTAAATTTCTTCGCACAGTGCATTTTCGTACAAACTGTGAATTTAATGTGATAAATGGGTATCAGACCTAACAAAGGGTGTAACGGATTTGAATCAGTTCGGTAATTTGACAAAGATACAGTTGGTGTGTACAAAGATCTGCACCATGTCCTATATAGATAAAGTGTGGGGGCTAATATTTGCGGCTCAAGTGCCAGTGATAAAACTGTACTGTAGGGACACACGGCACTCTTGATCGTGTTTTAAACTCGCGGCATCTTTCTACGTACTAACTTGCATATTTCAAATCATTATTTATGATTTTTCGAGTAGTGCAAAGCAAACATTTTTTGCTTATTATTGATTCCTATTTATATTTTAAATGCACATTAATATAATATTTAAATATACGTGTATGTTTGAAAAATGAAGAAAAATTGTAAACTCCACATTTTACTACATTTTATTTAACATAATGAAAGCACATTTAAAGCTACAGAGTCTCTGTTTTAACTGGTAATAACTCGTGAATATGAATGAGTCCCGTGTGAAGTAGTTTCAAATCGACGATAATCCCAAAAGTCATTATATAAGCAGAAATTGATGCGTAAAATGTCATATTGTTATTTAGCCTTCGTACAGGTAACATCGATAAATATACGGCTTCAAAATACATATATATGTGATCTATTGGGATCACTGTGCATCCGTCGTTAACTTTTCTTCAAACGACTTCTCCTTAGAAACCGCTTGGTTAAATTAGAGCAAACTTCACTTTGATGATCCTTAGATGAATGCTTTTTAGATTTGTTAAAATTAGGTCAGTGCGAAATCCAAGATGGCCGCCATTACCATATATGGTTGAAACTTCTTAGACTCCAGAACCGCTGGGCAGATTTCAACAGTTTTTCTTTTAGAATGATCGCCAACACCTTGACTGTCAGTTTTGTTCAAATGAAGTCCCCGGTACTAAAAATGGCCGTGCTTGGGGATCCAAATTTTGTATATTGAGATTTTGCATGTTTTTCATAATAAAAAACATTAAAAGATCTTCTTCTCTGAAACCACAAGGCATAGAGCTTTGATGTATTATATGTAGCATCAGCTTATGGTCCTCTACTACATTTGTTCAAATGGTGACCCTGGGGGTCAGATTTTTCCCCGACCCGGGGGTCACAGTTTTACATACAAGTAGACTTATGTAGGGAAAAAAATTAAAAAATCATCTTCTCGGAAACTATAAGAGACAGAGGTTTGATATTTTGCATTTACTATAAGCTTATGGTCCTTTACCAAGTTTGTTCAAATGGTGACCGCGCCCAAAGGGTCACATGTTTTGCATAGACCCGTATAGGGAAAAATCTTCTTCTCTGAAACTGCAAGAGCCAGAGGTTTAATATTTTGCATTTGCTATAAGCTTATGGTCCTCCTCCAAGTTTGTTCAAATGGTGACGTGACCCGGGGGTCACATTTGGCCCCACCCTGGGGGTCACAGTTTTACAAAGGCTTGTATAGGGAAAGACTGAAAAAAATCTTCTTCTCTAGAACCACATGGCACAGAGCTCTCATGTATTACATGTAACATCAGCTTATGGTCCTCTACTAAGTTTGTTCAAATGGTGTCCCTGGGAACAAATTTGTCCCCGCCTCTAGGGTCACAGTTTTACATCTAGACTTATACAGGATTTCTTTTTTTTTAACAATCTTCTTCTCGGAAAATACAAGAGCCAGGGGTTTGATATTTGCATTAACTATAAGCTTATGATCCTTTACCAAAACTGAAGTTTGTTCAAATGGTGACCCAGTGGTCACATTTGGCCCCACCCTGGGGTCACAGTTTTACATAGGCTTGTATAGGGAAAACTGAAAAAAAATCATCTTCTCTGGAACTGCAAGAGCCAGAGTTTTAATATTTTGCATTTGCTATAAGCTTATGGTCCTCTACCAAGTTTGTTCAAATGGTGACCCTAGTATCAAATTTGGCCACGTCCCGGGGTCACAGTTTTACACAGAATTATATAGGAAACACATAAAAGTCTTCTTCTCTGGAACTACAAGAGCGAGAGGTTTAATATTTTGCATTTACTATACTCTTATGGTCATTTACCAAGTTTGTTCAAATGGTGACCAAGGGTTCACATTTGGCCCCGCCCCAGGGGTCATGTTTTACACAGGCTTGGATAGGGAAAAACTTCTTCTTCTTCTCTGAAACCACAAAGCTCTCATATATTACATGTACATGTAGCCCTGGAGTCACATTTGGCCCTGTCCAAGGTGTTACACTCTCTAGCACCTTTATTTTGTATTTGATATTTACCAAACTTTGTCAGTGTCTTTATATCAATGTTGTTATACACAACAGAGCCCACATTTCTTGAACAATCTTAACCAAACTTGCACAGATTGTATATGACCACAAGATTTCGAAGAAGTTTGATAATGTGCCAGTACTCAGGTGGTCGATTTAGGGCCATCTTGGCCCTCTTGTTAACACTTAACAGGCATTACATAATAACTAGCGCACACACAGACCCATGAAGCGCTAAATAACAAGTCAATATATGGTTATTTTGAGGCGGAATATTAGTTCCATATTGATAACATGTAATATTACACCAGGCAGTGTTAATTTACACGTGCTACAAGATGGACTATATACATCATTTTGAGTTGCATTCGGATAGGTTAAGTTATTTTGCCTCTAAATAAATGGTACATGTAGTTTGTATACCATTTTCTCAAGATGCGTTATAGCTCATTGGATAGAGCACCTGCCTTGAAATCAGAAGGTTGTGCGTTCTAGTCCTGAAAGAGCTTTTTTCTTCTTCTGTAAATCATAATGTTACCTGTGTACAGGTATGATATGCACTGGTCCATGTCTGAACAATAAATGATGCCCTGCGTTATATTTGTTATATTTGCTCAATTTCGTCATGAGCTTGTGAACATGAAGTTACAAATAAAGACACGCCTACAAAGAAGAAATAAATTGATATAGAGACTCTGTAGCTTTAAAGTCAAAATGATAGTGGATTAATAAATCCAGGTATTAATTTTAGTTCTTCATAAATACTGCAGCAAGATTGTCCCTTTAAAATATGTATTTATAGATGTTTTTTTCACATACTTGTTTTTATTGTAGATTTCTGGTCATATTGAAGAAGGCTTGAAAATTGCTCGAGAGAGAAAGCTGAAATGTGAGATTTTGATTCCCTGTGGACTGACGATGCGTGTAGCACGTGATATTCTCATAATGTCGGAAAGCGAACCTTGTGGTGTTCGAGGATGCTCACTAACAATCCATCTTGAAGAAAAGTCCTCCTGTACAGAACTTGTGAAAGTTCAGTGTGACCCCAGTACTGTTCCAACCTTCGAGATTCATTTGACTCTACAGGAAGATACCCGTCACTGGATCACAGTGAAGAAAATGATGATGACCTTGACCGGTTGCTTCAAGAATTCTATTTATAGATCTTCTCCAAAGATGTTGTGCTCCGCATACAAATTAGAAAAGCAAAAACTGTATCGGTCTTCGTGCTAGTTGTGATTTAGCAACTTAGGATATTCAATTTACCATAGAAAATGTGCCAATTTGTGCTGAACTTGTGTGAATACACAACATGGACATGAATTAGTGAGGTGAATCGTGAATAAATGAAAGATTTTTATTTTGAAATCCATTTTGTGTTCATAAACTGTAAAAAACGCAATTATTGTAAATAGGCATTAATTCATTTTGTTTCATTTTTCAATACAATTTGTAAACTGCATTCATTGCAAGATCTGATGTAAAAGAGAGACACGATTTTGTCTTTAAATAATATTCAAAATTTGGTATAAGTATATCAAGATATCAACAGTTTTATTTAAAAAATAATTACACTTTGATCGTTCTTGAGGTATGAAATCGAGTAATGCAGTCAAATTTACATTTGTCATAATTGTTCTGGAAAATTACTTTCAATACTTCCACTTGCTATAAAATTTATAAAAGAAACGATTGGCGTTGCCAGTACAGAATATAAACAGGCTGCCTAAAAAAATGTTTGAAATGTCGAGGCTTTGAAACATTTTTATTCACAACTAAATAGCAAACTTTTTGCCCCCAAAAAAAGTATTAATTACATTTTTATTTTTTTTGGTAATTCAAACTGACAGTTGTGTGTTAGTAAAATATAAAATAGTAAGTATGCAGAGATTTGAACTGATGTTCTCTTGTGTATATTTTTAATTTCGCAATTTAAAAAAAAGGTCTAGATAGCTCTGCATATGAATGCAAAAGTATTCAAGAAAGCATTACTTTTTGGCTGGTACCCGCCTGGCTGCAATCTGGCTGGTACCTATACTGCTTACTCATTGTCACATGGTATAATTCATACATTTTACTGTATTCACTATTGTGTGTTTATAAGGTTGTAGTCATATGATCAGATACTGGCATCTGTCACATGTTCATGTTTTTGTCATAAAATGTAAATGTCAGGGTTTTGTAAATGTTTTTTATATTGTACAAGGTCATCACCAAGCATTCAGTATTTTGTTCTTGAACATTTTACATATTAATTTAAATTATTTATCTTTATTTAAAGTGATATTAATATAACTTTTGTGTTGTCAAAAATATGTCTTTCAATAAATGAATATTGTGTATTTTTATAATAAACTAATAAACTTTTCTTTTTAGTCAATTTAATTTTGACAAATAAGGCTATCCAAAGAATTCTTACAATTTAATCAAAAACTGTTTTTTTATCGACTACTAAATTTAAGACTTTTGTGTTTGTTATTTGTGTTACTTGTGTAGGTCAATTGAGAGCAAGATTTCACTTTATTTGTCAGAACAAACTGTTATTTTCCTATATTTAACGGTCATTGTCCTGGCTTGACATACAGTCATGTACTTATTGATAGTAATCGGCCATTGACTGCGTGTCGTATTCAAATGACTGTTGGCTTATCGTGTTTATTTCCACCTTAGTAATTTATGAAATGATGTGTGGCATTATAATAGTATTACTATTTGCTCATGTGATTTTGAATTCATTTAAAAAATACTATTGTGCCTACACTCTCTGTTCATGCTCTATAGCGTGTGAAATTAACCACAGTGTCCATAAAAGGTGTTACAGATAAATTGTCGTATATTAGTGTTTTTATAATTTCTTTGTGTTTTGGTTAAGCAATACTGTGGTATATGGTCATGAAATGTACCTGCTTAGTGAGATAACGTGCTATAAATAGATTGGCAAATTCTTTGTCATGGTAAGGTGGGTGTACTTTGTGCTTAACATTTTTTTAGGAAAAAGAAAATACTTGATCTGACATTAAATTGTGTGTCAGGTGTTATTATGAATCATTGAAATTGGATATCGATGTGGGTAGGATAGTTGGGGATACTATTATCATGACTATATACTCCACAAAATAATTTAAGGACCACATTTAAAAACACTTAATCTTTAAATAATCTGGATTCATGATCCATATAATAAAAAGTTAATGTTTGTGTCGTGTAAGAATTGCAACAATTGTAAAATAATACAACTATATTGCAAAAATGGATAAACTGAATCCTCAATAACAGCACTGAAAATGACTCAATCAACATGGTCCTTAAATATTTTTGAGGAGTATGTATAAATAATACAGCTTCAGTTAGTGTACATGCGTATGTGAAATTGCAATTGGTCATGGCTATGGACATACATATATGGGGCAATTGTGTTAGTACAGTGTCTGAATTCATTAATTTTTCTTGTCATTTTACAAATATTTAGTTAAAACTCCATAAATCACAAATGTACACTCTTGGCATTGTCACATTGCTGTTGCTAACATTCATGTTTATTCTCATTTATACTTTGAACAGTCAAGTTCAATTTCCTATTAACTTAGTACGTTCATGTAACATATTTATGGGTCATAAACCACGATTTCGTCATGTCTCCTTTAACTTGAACTGAAACCATTCCCATCGCGGTAATGTATCATATATGGTGTCAGATGAAAAGACAGCTCAGTACATTGCATAGATATAGCTTATTGTCCTACAGAAGTCATCCTATATATGTAATTCATTCAAACTGTAATTTCCTGTACTTGATATCCCACTGAATTGTAAGTTTTCCATAAGCATTTGCGGTTTTCCTTCGTGATCTGACATTGAAACATTGATGCAATTGATTTACTGTCTACTGTGTTTTCACCAAACTGTACTTTGAACTGTACTTTTTTTATCACCACATTAGGGAGATGGGAATGGCTAAACCACAGATGATTAAAAGGTGGGGTAAAAATATTCTAAAATATAATCTGCTTCTAAGTGCTCACACAGAAAGGAAATTTCCATATTAATTATTAACTAGTTTCTGGCCAGTTGTGCCATAGGGATAGCATTTATCAGACTTTGCCATACATCTGACATTTTCTTTTCTTAAAGAAGTGGCGTCAGTGAAAAATGGCCCGTTTACAATAGAATTTGCAGCAACTCTGCAGTTTTGCAGGTGAGAAGGTTCTTAGTCCATTCTGCATATTTTATCTAGATGTAAATGGAGAGTGGGTCTTTAGTTTTCATTCCTGTTGGTGCAATATAACCTTTTTGTGTTGGTGTGCCATAAAACTCTTAAAGGAATTAAATAGGAATTTCTTTTTTTTTCAGAATTGTTCAAATATTTCTGTGTTAAATTGATAACGTAAACATCATTTGACATTTGTAGATATCGCGAAGGGGATATGCCTAACAGCTATTTATAATTTGGGGATTTCTATTATGGCCTGATAATACTGATTGTAATTTATCGTTATTAAGTATTGCGCTGTATTATAACAAACTGTTAATGTTCCATTTATATCTATGAATCGGTTTACATTTCCATTTATATCTTTGGATCAGTTCACATTTTCATAGCTTTTTTATTTTTTAAAACAATTCAGCCCTAAAATACAAATGTATCCCCTGACCTTTAAATTGAAAAATTATTGTTTGGTTATTAAAATTACCATAAGGTGTGCTTATATGTTGGTGCGTTCTGACTTATATTTATGTATGAACAGCTTGTGTGCTGACATTTATGTATGAACAGCTTGTGTGCTAACCAGTCTGTTATAAATAAAACAGTAATGCATTTTATACTGTACAACACTCCTTGGTTGTTATCTTCAATGACTTTCGGGCAGTTTGTTCTAAAATCTATTTTAAGAGAAGTAGACATTCTGTTCACTACCAAAATGGCTTATTTGTGTAGGTAATTTGCTAAGGAAAGGCAAACCGCCTCAAGTGGTCTGGACTGGTAAAGATGATTTGCAACAATGGAGCGTTTGATAACTTCTGCTTTACTTTGTTTAGTTGCGATGTCAAAAATAGATCCTATTCAAACAGAGTGCACTTAAAATAGCTATTAACCCTTAACCTGCTAAGCATGACTATAATAGCCTTTGCGTCCATGGTAAACCCAGATCAGCCTGAGAGTAACTGGCAGGCTGATCAGGGTTTACAATATCAGACTGCTGTTTAGTCATTTTCCCCAAAACACCCATTTGTTACATAAACAGAATGGTCTTAATTCAAAGAAAGAACAGTCTATTATATATTATACAATTATGGACTTTTCAGCTGTTATACATGATGTGATATGCACAAAAAAAATCATTATTGACCGAGGCGATAGCCGAGGTCAATAATGATTTTTTGGTACATATCAACATCATGTATAACAGCTGAAAAGTCCATAACTGTTTTATTATATAACCCTCAATTTACAATTATATAAAACAGGTCAATATCAAAAAAACAATTATATAAAACAGGTCAATATCAAAAAAACAGGTCAATATCAAAAAAACAGGTCAATATCGCTAGATATTTTTTCTAAAAAATTACTTTTTAGCCAATGAAAACGCGTCTATTTATAGGTTATATAATAAATATATATGTAGCAGGTTACGGGTTAATATCAAGAATCAATATCGGTTATCTCAGTTTATCACATAACTTTCGGTGTGGGAGTGGAATAACACCATTCTGTATTTTCGATATACCACTAGTTATATAAGTATGCAAAAAAGCCTAGTATGCTCCATCACAAAAAAATCGATAATGACTATGATCCAATTCCCACGGTTATGTCGGTCTCGCGCGTTAAAGCAACAGGCAAAATGCAATAAAAGTCGATACGCGAGTTATGTGATAAATAGAATCTAACATTAGTTCTCATTCATTATTGAATTTATAAAACTCGTTAACAAATATGATATAATGCTCGGCTAGAGCCTCGTATTATATCATTTTGCCAACTCGTTTAACAAATTCCTTAATGAATGAGTACTCCTGTTAAGATCCTCTATATATTTTTTTCTAACTCAAACTGAAAATTTTTCTTCCGGAAAATGTTACTTTGAATATAATATTATGATCTATTTGTATAGTTTGAAGTTTTCCAGAATAGTTAAATATATATTTGTCATCAAATAACCCAGATTGTTCGAAAAATATCATTGATCCAAATAAGTTCTTGAACTTTAATCATTGTATACTGTTATATTGAAATTTTCAGTAGGTTACAAAGTAATAATTCAGTGGAGGTCAGACGCTGCAGTACTCCATCAACAAGTGCAGCATCGCACGTCGATTATTAACAGTTTATCTCTAAACATTTAACAAATTTATATACCATTTGCAGATTGTTAAACCAATGCTCTTTCTTTCCAACTGCTACCATTCCACTTGTTGTGATATCATTCAGGATTTTTGTTTAGAACAATCATCTTTATTCACTAGTATTATGTTTGTAATGATTGTGATAAATGTTTAGTTTATTTTCTTAGAAATAGTTTGGTAAAACCTGACTGAAATAAATTTTTAAATTTTACATGATTGTCCTTTTAATTATAGATTCCCATTTTTGCAAGGTTTAAATCACGTTGAGTCTATACTGTTGCCATCGGCGATTTGTGAACTTCGAAATTCATGAAACAATTCTTAAAAATGAACGGACTTGTGTCTTTGTGAATCGGGTCAAAGTTCAAGGTATTAAACAACCAAGCTTTAAAATTCAGATCACTATTGTTAAAGAACTAATCCGCCAAATAGTGGCAAAATTACACTACAAAACCGTTTATCAAAACTCAGTCCAGGTGTTCAGGTCATATAATAATGTATATGTGCTGATTAAGAGTAAAGGTTTATTCACGTGTTCTTAAAATACCTGAGACTGACTATGCTTAAAATGAATTATGAGTAGTTAACCTGGTCATCAGTAGGATTAGAAAAGGTGTACAGCTGGTGTAAAGTGTGCCTGGTGATGGTGGGATAGAAGGTGTACAGCTGGTGTAAAGTGTGGTGTACAGCTGGTGTAAAGTGTGGTGTACAGCTGGTGTAAAGTGTGCCTGGTGATGGTGGGATAGGGACTTCAAATGCTGAAAATGGTATAATTATACTCTTTTGACATTGGAGTACATCAATACTACATAATTTAGAACCCGTGATGTTGTTCCACGCTTTAAAGAAAAGAGGGGTATGTTATTTTGGTGATGTACGTCCGTCTTGTCCGTATGATTGTTTCCTTTCACCTGCTCCTACTGTTTTTATGCTTCCCGAAATTTTTGGGGGAGCATATAGTTGCCACTTTTGTCCGGAGCATGACTTCAAAACTATTGATGGAACTGCAATGAAACTACACACAGTAATAGAGGGCAATGAGAGGAAGTGCAGAGTGCAAGACCTATAGCTCTGTCTCATTCAAATCAGAGTTATTGCCCTTTGTAATTTTCAAACTTCCAAATTAATCAAAAGTAGGTCAATATGACTGACCTTCACCTACCTTTCGCCCTTTTACATGGAATTTGTACAATCAAGTTCAGACCAAAATCCATACAGCTTTCAAAAATACGTGAATGACCTTGACCTATTTTTTCGAGTTAGATCAAACTTGCTGTGTCGAGTTAGATAATTTTTTCAAACAATAAAACCGGCATACATCTTTCAGACTTTAAAACACATACATCTGCATGACAGTAACGGGTTCAAACCACAAGTAGGTTAATGTAACCGGTTTGACCTGTTTTCGAAAAAATGCGATACATAGGGATCACTTTGTCGTCCGTCCGTCACGAAAACAAAGTTGGCTATAATTTAATTTCTTGATATTTCTTCATCAGACGTTCAATATATACTCATCATGACAACATCGACATGACCATACTAAAATATAAAGGTCAAGGTCACACTGAAGGTATTATATGAGTTAAATAATCATTTTTTTCTTCAGAAAACTTAACAATGGCTATAACTTCCTAATTTCTTCATCAAACTTTCAATATATACTTAGTTTAATAATATTTTATTGCAGATATGTTACAATTCATCAATTCAACATTACAATTGCAGCATATGCAAATGGATTGAACTACAAGTTATTACAACATTAGTTACAGTTCTCTCCATGAATATATACTTAAAATCCCAGTTCAATTCAATTCAATACTCATAATGACAACATCGACATGACCATACTGAAATATAAAGGTCAAGGTCACACTGAAGATCATTATATGGGTTAAATACAAGTCAAGGTCACACGGAAAGTCACTATATTGGTTAAATACTCGTTTTTAGCTCTTAAGAGAGCTTGGCGTCGGCGTCCCACATCAAGGTTTGCGTGTAAGCTGTGATTACAAGCCTATTTCTTACATGCAACCAAATTTGGCAATGGGCTTCCTTATAGCATTATCTTCAGGGCTGCTTAAGTAATTTTGGTGCCTGTAACCCCTGGGCTCCCATGAAACCAAAATTCTGATAGCCCTTAAAATGTGTCTTATTTCACATCAAATTTTGTGTTTACAGGTCTATATCTCTTACATTTCTTATCCTAGCTCAACTAAATTTGGGAATTGGTATCCATATAGTATGTTGTAAAGGGTTGCGTAAGTAATTTTGTTTTCTACAAATGTTGGGCTCCCATGGAACCCAAATTGTGATGGCAATAAAGGCAGATCAAGGTTTGCGTGTTAGCTGTTGTATAATATCTATCTCTTAAAACATTTCCTTATGTCACCCACATTTTGGTTTGGAATATCTTATAGCATTATTCATCTTATTAATACTTCACCCATGGGCTCCCGCCAACCCCCACCCCATCTCACTCACAACCACCCCACCACCACCAACCCGAACGAAACCTTTCGTGTTTTTTTATGCTCCCGAAGGGCGGCACCGTCAGTTACCCATCCCCACCCCACAACCATAACATCCCCCACCCCATCATCATCACCAGCCGAATGTTGTTTTTTGGTGTGTTTTTAGCTCTTCTGATCAGAGATCAGCAGAGCTTATGCCGTGGTGCGGCGTCCGTCGTCCGTCTGTCTGTCTGTCTGTCTGTCTGTCCGTCTGTCTGTCCGTCCGTAAACTTTTATTTGTAGCGACTACTCCTCTGAAACTACTAGCTGGATATTCATGAAACTTTACAGAAATGTTGCCCATGAAGTCTAGTTGATCCTAGCAAAAAATCATGTTGATGTGAAATCCAAGATGGCCGCCAAAGCTAAAAATAGATTTTTGAAATACAAGTTTGTAGCGACTACTTCTTGAAAACTATAAGTGATATTGATATGGGATTTTTCTAAAATGATCAGTATGACATGATGTTGGTCCTTCTCAAAAATCGTTTTGATTCGACGTTAAACATGGCTGCCAGCGGCCATCTTTGTTTACATAGAGTTTTATAGTAAAAACTTGTAGCGACTACTTCTCTGAAACTACTTGGCGGATTTTCATAATAACTTCACAGGAACGTTGCTCTTGATGTCTAATTGATCCTAGCAAAATTTCAGATCGGCCAGAAATTCAAGATGGCCGCCACAGCTAAAAATAGATTTTTAAAAAATAAGTTTGTAGCGACTACTGCTTGAAAACTATAAGTGATATTGATATGGGACTTTTTCTAAAATGATCAGCATGACATGATGTTGATCCGAGTCGAACATTATTTTGATTCGACGTTAAACATGGCTGCCAGTGGCCATCTTTGGTTACATAGAGTTATATAGTAAGAACTTGTAGCGACTACTCCTCTGAAACTACTTGACGGATGTTCATGAAACTTCGCAGGAATGTTGCTCTTGATGTCTGGTTGATCCTAGCAATATTTCAGTTCGGCCGGGAATTCAAGATGGCTGCCATGGCTAAAAAAAGATTTTCAAAAAACAAGTTTGTAGCGACTACTTCCTGAAATCAAAATCATTCAGTTGAGCTTCAAGGTCATTGACCTCTTGTTTACATATGTATGTTGTTTTGTTTAACAAATCTACACCTATATCAATGATGCGCTCTCGCCACCCCCACCAAAATCCCCACCCACCCATCCCCCATCCCCAACCATAACATCCCCCACCCCATCATCACCACCACCCGAATGTTGTTTTTTGTGTGTGTGTTTTTACATATCCCTGTGTTGTTTTGTTTTATCAATTTATCGATATGTTTCGCTCCCACCCCAACCATCCCGCCACTCCATCATCACCTCCACCCGAATGGGGGAGGGAAATTGAAGGCAGTAGAATGGGAAAATGTAAATATTCCTTTGTTGTTAGTTTTGTTTAGGGGTTTGGTTGGTGGTGGTGGGAGGTGGTTCTTATCAATCCTCATCTAATTATTTGGATTGGGTTGTGGGTTGGATTGGTGGAGGGTGCCTATTTAAAAACAAAAAGTAAATATGTCTGTGTTATTAGTCCTAAACTGTGATATTCAGATACACAGATGAAAAAAACTGAATTGCGGCAACAATAACAAAAAAGAAGCTAGATTCTCATCCCCTCCCTCCCCGAGTTGCCTTTCGACCACAAATTTCTTTCAAATGACAGCAATATTGGATTAAAACTGATAAAAATAACAATTTCACACCCTGCCCCAAATTTTACTATAATTTGTATGAGATTCTAACAATAATTTTATATCGGCCCGAGTTTCTATACCCGCCTCCAGCCAAAACCCCACCCCACATTGTTTTAGCCTTGTTTTCTGATGGTATATACTGACTATATAATTATTATTCTCTGAAAAAAATCGAATAGTCGAGGAGCGGTGTTCTCCGACAACTCTTGTTTTCTTCACGAAAACTTAACGTTGGCTATAACTTTCTGATTTTGATATTTCTTCATCAAACTTTCGAGATATGCTTGTCATGACAACATCGACATGGCCATACTAAAATATAAAAGTCAAGGTCACACTGAAGGTCATTATATGGGTTAAATACTCAGTTTTTTTCTTTACGAAAACTTACTCAGGCCAGTTTGTCAAGGTCATTTATCTGGTTACAAAAACACTTGTTATACTGACAGAGCGCTGACAGGCGGCACACATGTTCCGCGGAACACCCATCTAATTTATACACGAACAACAACAGCCATACAGTTTCATACACACTGACATCTACACGACGGAAACATGGCCCTACTAAAAGAAGGTCAGTTAGAATGCCCTTGACATTGACATACACACTTTGTGATTGTTTTTTGTGAACGACAATGCTAAAGCGGATCATCCTCGTCGCATGGACACTTTCTAGTTATGCCCTTTTTAAAGTTTTGGAGGGGAAAAAACATGACATACGAAGTTTTCACAAATGGCGTGCGGGCTGGGAAATTGGTTCACGCCCACTTAAAGGGAACAGCTGCATGGATTGATTTCATATTTGCTGTTTTTCATATCTTAATGGAAGGTAGACCTCTATTGTTTTTGGAGTCAATATGTCCCTGGTGTACGTCACTGTGACCTTAAAATGAAAAACTGGTTCAGGCTTGTCAACTATTCGCCTTCGCGAAAGCGGAGTTTATATAAATGGCGTTGTCCGTCCGTCTGTCGCAAACTTATGTCGTCTACTTATCAAAAATGCGATGGCTTGAGTTCAACACATTCGATGAGCAAAATTTACAGCGTTATTGCCCTTGATTTCGTTAAAAGAAGAGATATTCAGTATGTTTACACGTACACTTTAGTAAATGTTTTCGGATTCTTGGTCTTCTGATAGCCTCCATATTTTATTTGAAGGTTTGTTTTTTTAAGGAAAAAAAAAAGAAAAGTCTCAGATGTGTTCGACAACAAGAAAAATCGAAATATGCATTAAGGAGTTCTCGGCCTTAATTATTTTGAAATAGTGACATTTTAGCTTGTGGATGTTATAACTTCAGTATACAGTTTCGGATTTTCATCAAACCTGATGCGAAGGTTTGTTTAAATACGATTATGGTGAGCATTAAACCAGTGTTTCGTTGTCAACGTCATTGTCATATCTTTTTGTGCCATGTCCATAACTCCTGAACTGCTTGGGGATCTGGAACGAAAATCGATTGGGTGTGTTTTTTTTCCATGTCCAGTACTGCCATTTGGATGGGGGACAATACTCCGGATAAAAAGGGAAATACCGTTAATGTTGACCATGGAAAAAACACCGAAAACAAACTATATTCTTCTCTAATATTGTACTACTAACACTACTTTTCTTTTTTTTTCTTTTTTTTTTTAAATCAGATTGGCAGAGATCATATTTCACCCCTTGTATTGTTATACCAATCACGTTAGCCATTACAACGTCAACTTGGGCCTCTTGCTGTCAGGTGAACCTGTGTGTTTTAAATGCGCGAAAAAAATGCATTAGATTTGTAGAATTTAAAACAAATGCTTTCTGCTTCAAATAAATAGAAATACGTTACGCTTTACCCCTCAGATCAAAGCATATATGTTGAATATGATATGTTCATTCTAAATGATGAAGAGCCTACGCAGTGCGTCAAGTCTAGTTAAATATGTGTACGCCCGTTTGACATATGATGTTATTGGGTTGTCCGTATATCATTCGTAATCAAAACCCATTACTTTAAAACTACAACACCACCCTCAGAACTTTAAAGGTACTTTGCCCTTTTTGAGAAAAGTAATCATTTTGTTTTTTGGCTCATTAGGTCAAATGTCAAGGTCCCCATGATCTCGTATGGGCTTATGAATTTCACGCGATTACTCCAAACTTCATAGCTACACTGCATTTAATGCGAGGAGCTTGGGATCATTGTATCAAGGGTCAAGGTGTTTTAGTTTCATTTAAAATGTTTACGAGCCGCATGTCACCTTCAAACTTAACTACATGTTTTGATAATGAAAGGTCGACGACACGACTGTTTTCTACTCTTTAAAAAAGGCATGACTATTATTTCATACTGAGTTCATATTGCTATTAAACAGTAACAAAAACAAGAATTAACTATAATCTCAAAACAACATATGAATTCATATTAATGAAAACTAGCCTATCTCGTCGAGTTTTTCTGACCAAACTATTTCATTAACGATATTTAATCAGACGGATCAAGGGGCCTACTCGAAAATGCTAAGTGCAATACAGCGAGGATAAATAAACGCATACACACAGATGCAGTCTCTTTCTCCATACGAATGGACAACCGCGACGAGAAAATGTATACAGTACGTCAACATGAGTAGTGCCCCTTGTATACGTTTCTGTTGACCTAAATGCCATTAGAAAGTGATTAACCCTTAACCCGCTAAGCACGACTATAATAACCTTTGCGTCCATTGTAAACCCAGATCGATCAGGATCAACAATGTCCGGCTGCTGATCAGTCATTTTCCCCAAAACACCCATTTGTCACATAAATGGAATGGTCTTAATTCAAAGAAAGAACAGTCCATTATACATGTGTAGCGGGTTAAGGGTTAATAATTGGTCCAGTTTAATTAAAATAACGCGTTTTGCAGGGTTATGGAGCATTCAGTTTTATTATTATATTTTTTATTTTAAACTGTTCATACTACTAGCCGGTCAATTTCCCTCCTCCAAACTCCGGCTGGTCACTCATTTCCCGCCGAAACACCCCTTTGTCACATAAATGGAATGGTCTTAATTCAAAGAAAGAACAAATGGTCTTAATTCAAAGAAAGAACAGTATATATATATGTAGCTTTTAATGGGAATAGCAATGTGAATATATCTGGGTCCCAATCCGGGCTTGGCAGGTAGACTGAACAATTTATTTATTTTTAATTTTTATTTTCTTAACAAACTACTCAGTACAGCTATGAATTATTAATAACGTCTGGTATGGACATTAAAAATGGTAGAAAAGTAGAACATATACACACTTCTGACAACATATATAGCAACGAGTGTACATGAGATTGGGATGATACATATATTACACATACACACTTCTGACAACATATATAGCAACGAGGGTACATGAGATTGGGATGATACATATATTACACATACACACTTCTGACAACATATATAGCAAAGAGTGTACATGAGATTGGGATGATACATATATTACACATACACACTTCTGACAACATATATAGCAACGAGGGTACATGAGATTGGGATGATACATATATTACACATACACACTTCTGACAACATATATAGCAACGAGGGTACATGAGATTGGGATGATACATATATTACACATACACACTTCTGACAACATATAGAGCAACGAGGGTACATGAGAATGGGATGATACATATATTACACATTGCCACAGTTATACAGAACACATACACACTTCTGACAACATATATAGCAACGAGTGTACATGAGAATGGGATGATACATATATTACACATACACACTTCTGACAACATATATAGCAAAGAGTGTACATGAGAATGGGATGATACATATATTACACATACACACTTCTGACAACATATATAGCAACGAGGGTACATGAGAATGGGATGATACATATATTACACATACACACTTCTGACAACATATATAGCAAAGAGTGTACATGAGATTGGGATGATACATATATTACACATACACACTTCTGACAACATATATAGCAAAGAGTGTACATGAGATTGGGATGATACATATATTACACATACACACTTCTGACAACATATATAGCAAAGAGTGTACATGAGATTGGGATGATACATATATTACACATACACACTTCTGACAACATATATAGCAACGAGGGTACATGAGAATGGGATGATACATATATTACACATTGCCACAGTTATACAGAACACATACACACTTCTGACAACATATATAGCAACGAGGGTACATGAGAATGGGATGATACATATATTACACATTGCCACAGTTATACAGAACACATACACACTTCTGACAACATATATAGCAACGAGGGTACATGAGAATGGGATTATTACATATATTACACATTGCCACAGTTATACAGAACACATACACACTTCTGACAACATATATAGCAAAGAGTGTACATGAGAATGGGATGATACATATATTACACATACACACTTCTGACAACATATATAGCAACGAGGGTACATGAGAATGGGATGATACATATATTACACATACACACTTCTGACAACATATATAGCAATGAGGGTACATGAGAATGGGATGATACATATATTACACATACACACTTCTGACAACAAATATAGCAAAGAGGGTACATGAGAATGGGATGATACATATATTACACATTGACACAGTTATACTACAAACATATTGTAATAGTGAAAACTTTAAAGGCACACATGGCACTATTGAGTTGCATTTGTTTTCTTATTTTCACCACAAAGCCAAACGCCTATAAAAGAGCTTTACTTTTTCGTTTTAACCGCCTATTCAATAATCTAAATGTATGGTATTATGTTGGCAGCTTTTCTAAACAGTAATACGTTTAATATGCTGGTTCCGGGGCAAAGAATAGGGCCACTGCAGATCCCGTTAGAGGGGTAGCAGAGGGATAGACCCCACCCCCACCCACACCCCGTTAGAGGGATAGCAGACGGATAGACCCCCATAACCCCTGCATTGTTTCAGGTGCCATCTCGCTCAAATCACTTGAGCAGTGGCAGAACAACAATAAACGTGGCTCCAGCATAAATGGAGTGCATACTATAGAATTTGCAGCAACTCTGCAGTTCTGCAGGTTAGAAGGTTCTAGGCCCATTCTCTATATTTTATCTTGATGTAAATGGAGGATAAGTCTGGCATGTTCATTCCTGTTAGGCGCCATACAACCTTTCATGTGTCGGTACGCCTTAAAACCCCAATTCAATTCTAGATTTGAGAAAGCATGGAACACTTGTTTTAACTGCAGTATATTTTTTTCTGTTATTAAAATAAAAGTGACCCAGACTTAAATATAGATAAGTTGCTGTATAGTTAATAAAATGTCTGTTAAATGGCCAATAAACTTTGTAAAATTTAAAAACAAGTTTTCCAGAGTTATTTCTCTTTCTGCCTGGAGATCACGGCGTAAATTTGAAAATAAACCAATTTCTTGTTGACTCTCTGTAGGTTTAAACTGTCACTAAACGTCATGAAAATATAATTGCTTTCAAAACCATTTTAAGTAAAAATGAAAGCAAAAATGTACATTATATATAATTATTTAAAGTATCGTCTTTTATTGACTATTATCTGCAATACATTGCTTTTTATCCACATTGTCAGATTGTGTATATTTGCATGTCATCCACCAAAATAAATACCCTTCATCTGGATTCAAAATAAGGCGAACGTTATAGTAAGCCCCATACCACATTTTAACTTTTTTCAGACTGAAGGGTTTGGGGTTTGTAGCTAAAAAGGCAGTTTTTTTTTTTCTGGAATGGGAATGGAATGAAAACTACCTTTGCTACAAAGTATTGATGGTCCTCAACTAGTTTTACACTTTCATTAGCACACATTACAGGAGCAACTCTAGATAATATAGTTCACAGCTGAATATAGTCTACATCAGTCCAGTATTAAGCAATGACAATACGCATCCAAAGAAGTACTTGTACGCAGAGGCATGTCCCGAAGTACAGAGAAGAGCTGCCATTAGGACTTGAAGTACTTTTAGTAGTTGTAGGAGTAGTAGTGCTCTCAGTCGGAGTGCTAGTAGAAGTTTCGGACATCTGAAATATATGAAAACAAAATACGTACATATAATATGTATATTCCTTCTCTGGTTACACTAAATATTGTATATTTTCTCCCTGGTTTCAATAAAACATATATTCCCTACTGGGTTACAATAATTATTGGATATTCCCTCCCTGGTTACAATAATTATTGTACGTTCCCTCCCTGGTTACACTAATTACTGTATATTCCCTCCCTGGTTACAATAATTATTGTACATTCCCTCCCGGGTTACAATAATTATTGTACATTCTCTCCCGGGTTACAATAAATATTGTACATTTCCTCCCTGGTTACAATAAGTATTGTACATTCCCTCCCGGGTTACAATAAATATTGTATATTCCCTCCCTGGTTACAATAATTATTGTACATTCCCTCCTGGGTTACAATAATTATTGTAAATTCCCTCCTGGGTTACAATACTTATTGTATATTCTCTCCCGGATTATTATAAATATTATTTATTTTAGGTTGCAATAAATATTGTCCCTCCCGTGTAACAATACGTATTATAGATTCCCTCCCGGGTTACAATAAGTATTGTAAATTCCTTTCCGGGTTATACTAAACATGTACATTCCCTCCCGGCTACAATAAGTATTGTATATTCCCTCCCTGGTTACCATAAATATTGTATATTCCCATGTTCAGGAGATGTAATCAGGGAGTAAGTATACAGAGTGGAGAAACGGGTCGTTTTGCCGTTTTATGTTGTCGTGCGTGTCTTTCACTACTGCGTGAAAATGACTACTGCCGGTTGTTTCGCGCGTGTGTGAAAAACAGCAAATTCTTATAAATTATTACACTTACAAACTCAATAAAGGTGCGAAATGTAAACATAAGTATTATTTATTCACACTGTGTCCTCTGGTACAGAGCGTGTATTTGTTTGCATGTATAAAAGCACATTTTACCAGACGGTTCCGTGTAACAAGATGGCGCCACTCTGCGCCAAATAAATTTAGGCATTAATACTAACAAAAAGTGAATAGTAGACATATTTATCTTTGTCAAGAAGGTAATTTCATGGTGGTGATTATAAGAAAAAGCCTAAAAAGAGGTGATGAAAATGTGCCTTTTGAGATATCAGCTGAAATTTTAAATTTTTCAAATTAAAAATGATGTGGAGCTATTGCAAACGAGATACGAAGTATGGGTTATATTAGGCATTAATAATAACAAAAAGTGAATAGTAAACATATTTATCAAGAAGGTAGTGATGTTGATTATAACACCAAGCCGTAAAAAAGAGGCTGTAAAAACTGCTTTATTTGAGATGTTGGCTGAAATTTTAACTTTTCAAATGTAACGCGCTTACGATCGATTTACCTATATCGATAAAATAGTAAATGGCGGCGTTCTAGCGCGACAACATAAATCGATAAACTAAAGCGTTAATGAACTCGTTTCTCCTCCATGTATACCTACTCCCTGATGTAATTAATTAGCAGACGTATGACATGGTTTGTAAAAAAAACAAAAAAACTTTACGTCCTTTGCACTTCCTTTAAAACGTTGAAGTAGACCAGATCACATTATATAATGCTTATCTGATAATAATGATTAAAATTTTAGAATGTAAATATATGTTAATATTATACTATCACGAGCCAAGAGCATAGTACTATTTAACACGTATTACGTCGTTGCTGCCTGCGACTATACGATCAATCTGTTTCTTGAACAAAATGAGTCTGAAGTGCACGATATCTGTAATAGTATACCAAACACTCCTTATTAAACAGAATAGCATGTTTTGACATGTGTCTATTTATTTCTAAAGAATAAAGAAACAAAAAACATTGAAATAAACACGTCATCTCGAGATTTATTTTCATTATTTCCCCGATGATTATTGCCGAAATTTGATTCAATCTTGCAATTAGCCATAGGGTTACGCGTTTTGTCCATTGTACATTGCATAATTCTTCTCTATTGTAGCATGGTCGGTGACTTTTCCTTTGATGAATGCAGAGCATTAAATCGTTTAATTTAGGGTAACTAAAGGGGCGTGGCTATACCGTACTACAACTACCGGATATCGGAATTTAGAGTACGGTCACTATGACGTCAGAGTGTTAATAAGTACATCCATGCTACAAAAAAGATAGAGTTGGTTATTTAAACACCTCATTGTAGCATGGTCGGTGACATTTCCTTTGATGAATGCAGAGCATTAAATCGTTTAATTTATATCTATCTATATATCTATAGATACTGCAACACCCTCTTTCGAAGAATTTAGGGTAACTGAAGGGGCGTGGCTATACCGTACTAAAACTACCAGATATTAGAATTTAGAGTACGGTCTCTTTGACGTCACCGTGTTACTAACTACACCATGCCACAAACAAGATAGAGTTGGTTATTTAAACACCTCGGTGGGCTACACTCATCTCGGTGTTTAAATAAAACTCGCTGAGACCTGACTCTATCTATTACTTGTTGGGCCCTATGTGGTATAGGACCGCTGGACAGAGGTAAAGGACTCCACCTTTATTCACTTTGTCATTTTTTGCCAAGCTAATTAAAGGCCTTCATCATGACCCTACGTGTGTCAACGTGGGAATATGGCTCCATCATGACCCTGCGTGTGTCAACGTGGGAATATGTCGATCATGACCCTGCGTGTGTCAACGTGGAAATATGGCTCCATCATGACCCTGCTTGTGTCAACGTGGGAATATGGCTCCATCGTGACCCTACGTGTGTCAACGTGGGAATATGTCCATCATGACCCTGCGTGTGTCAACGTGGGAATATGGCTCCATCATGACCCTACGTGTGTCAACGTGGGAATATGTCCATCATGGCCCTGCGTGTGTCAACGTGGGAATATGGCTCCATCATGACCCTGCGCGTGTCAACATGGGAATATGTCCATCATGACCCTGCGTGTGTCAACGTGGGAATATGTCCATCATGACCCTGCGTGTCAACGTGGGAATATGGCTCCATCATGACCCTGCGTGTGTCAACGTGGGAATATGTCCATCATGACCCTGCGTGTGTCAACGTGGGAATATGGCTCCATCGTGACCCTACGTGTGTCAACATGGGAATATGGCTCCATCATGACCCTGCGCGTGTCAACGTGGGAATATGGCTCCATCATGACCTGCGCGTGTCGACGTGGGAATATGGCTCCATCATGACCCTGCGTGTGTCAACGTGGGAATATGGCGCCATCATGACCCTGCGTGTGTCAACGTGGGAATATGGCTTCATCGCATATGGAGTGTCTACTAGAGATCTGCAGTACTACAGGTTAGAAGGTTCTAGGTCCATTCTCCATCTTTTATCTCGATGTAAATAAAGAATGACTCGAGAAAACCAAAATGAGTCTGGGATGTTCATTCCTGTTTGGCGCGATATAATCTGTCGTGTATTAGTGCGCCGTAAAAATCAATTCAATTCTCTATTGTAGGCTAAAGCAAGTTGAATGTATCAAACTGAACTCATACCTCTCCATCGTTGCAAAGATCCATGGCGCAACAACTTTCCTCTTGCATCTCTCCACTCACGGCAGTACACATGTCGTTGGCTGACGCACACCCAGCCGTTATGGAAACAGAACTGTCTGACATATTCTTTCGCACCTGTGGAAAACATACATAAATACATACATTTATTGAGAAACCCATCTTTGAAATCTGAAGAAACGAAACTACGGTCTTGGTTTAAAGAAGTTTGTTTATGTATGATTATAAAATATGTATACACCTTTTACCGGAGTAAATCGCAGTCAGTCTAAAAAACATTTATACAACAGAACTCTATGAAGGATCTTACATACGTGCTTTTTATGATTGAATTAATTTATTAAACGAGTGGCATATAGTATGATGGACGTCGAGCATCAAACAAATTTTGCCAACGAGTTTAATTAATTCAATAATAAATTAGCACGAACGTAAGATTGTATTGATTTATTGATTTAGATAATATGACTCATAACGTCACATAATGTCAGAAAGCGTGCTTTAGAGTAGAGGCGCATTCGAATATTTTCTCGTGCATACACCGCATACCGTTTTCTTTAATGTCAAGTGGCGTCATCGACGTTAACCATTTAATGTGATAACAATAGTATTCAACTCACATAGCAGCCATATTGGGGGTCCAGCGGGCACGAGGTAATAATTTTGCGGTCAATACCTTCACCAATACAGTTTTCGGATATGTTCATCTGATTGTTCTTGTCCACAGTGCACTTGAACTCGTAACACTGGTTCTGAAAAATGTTCTAATTATGTTATTAAATGAACATTTGGCAATATTGAAGTTTTTATTCAGCATTATAGTCAGCATCACGATTTAATTTAAACAAAATGGAGGCCTGAATACAAGTCATAAAGGCATATGCAAGACAATGCATATATTTGGGCAGTTATGGTTCTGAAAGATAGTCTCTTATAAATACACGCCTTTTAGAGCTCGATTATGTGTGATGTCGCAATATTTAGTTATTACATTCACATAGTTACTAACAGGCTAACGATGTGGCAGACATATACCACCATACACAGTAGTGATATAAGGACAGACATGCCTCCGCCACGGAGAGAACCCTGCGGGGCAGAGATCTGTCAGTTGAGCAAACGAGGTCGCATATTTCGGACAGAAACTGATGGTACAAAGAAAATATTATTGATTGTTTGTAATAAACACATGAAGTTATGGCATTCTGGTTATTATTATGTGTCTTTGTAATCGAAGGCATACTTACCGATCCCGGTAGGATTTCTGACAAATAGAAGAAACAACATTCAACTTAAAATCAAATTATCATTTATCAATTCCAAGTCATGTGAGGTCGTTAGTTTTACGATATAAACTTAAAACATATGTTCTTGTAATTTTTAGATGCAGTTATTGTATTTTTAGATGCAGTTATTGAATTTTTGTATTTTTAGATGCAGTTATTGTATTTTTAGATGCAGTTATTGTATTTTTAGATGCAGTTATTGTATTTTTGGGCTATGAAGACTCCGTGATATTTGTATTAATGTTCGTTTTGAACATGAAACATCACACGATAACCGGGATTCACACTTCATGTTTATCGTCTAAAATAAAAATGAAAGACATTTTTTTATTTCCTTCAGTTTAAAGGAATACTAATGACGACGTTTACCTGTTCTGTTACCGTTGTTACACTTCCCTGATGCGCAGCAGGTTTTCTCAGAAAGTAAGGTAGTTGTGGCCTCCAACGACGTTTCACATGGGCTGTCTTCTTTTGCACAGCCAGTAATAACGGTAACGTCTTTCGTTTCAAACGTTGTCTTATGCTAAAATATTGTATATGTATGCTATACATATATACCCATTTGCATACATATATATATATATATACTAGTAATTACAAGAATATGTCAATAATGTGCTGATTGTTTTGTCACCTGAAGTCATGCTTGATTGGAGTTAATACATTGTAAAACTTTCAAGTCGATGTATGTTTTTATAAATAATGATCTAACATGGTTTATGAAATTACTCACTGCTGATTGGTTATTGAAGCATTTAAAAAATATATACCTGGGTATATAAACCTCTGACGTCACGTCCTTCAACCGTTAGAACGTCATTTTAAACAATTTTCAACGTCAAAAAACATCCAAAACAACGATTACGTTATTTTAAGGCAAAGTTTATGCCAAGCCAATTGTCCAATAATTACGTGAACCCAGGTTTGGGTCGAAAAACTAGGATTAACGGTCGAAAAACTAGGTTTTTCGAACGTAAAACCAGGTTTATCGAATACTAACCTATATTTACGAGCGAAAACATAGGATAACGGGCGTAAACCATAGTTTACGCTCGTGAACCCAGGTTTGCGTTCGATAAACTAGGTTTTTCGAACTAAGAATTTCGGTCGTTATCCTAAGTTCACGAGCGTGAACCTATGTTTACGGGCGTGAACCTGGGTTCACGAGCGTGAACCATAGTTTACGAACGTGAACCTATGTTTACGACCGTGAACTTGGGTTTACGACCGTGAACATGGGTTTACGCCCGTGGATATAGGTTCACGCTCGTGAACATAGGATAACGACCGAAAATCACGGTCGTAAACATAGGTTCACGTTCGTAAACTATGGTTCACGCTCGTAAACATAGGTTCACGTCCGTAATCTATGGTTCACGGTCGTAAACCTAGGTTCACGTCCGTAAACTATGATTTACGGTCGTAAACCTAGGTTCACGCTCGTAAACTATAGTTCACGTTCGTAAACTATGATTAACGGTCGTGATTGGCTATGCTCGTAAATCACAGATACTAGTCCGAAAGCATAGTTACAAGTCGATAAACCCGGTTTTACGAACGTGAACCTATGGGTTTTACGAACGTGAACCTATGTTTACGAGCGTGAACCATAGTTTACGAGCGTAAACTATAGTTCACGGTTGTAAACATAGGTTTACGTCCGTAAACTATGGTTCACGCTCGTAAACATAGGTTCACGTTCGTAAACTATGGTTCACGGTCGTAAACATAGGTTCACGGTCGTAAACACAGGTTCACGGTAGTGAACCCATGTTCACGCCCGAAATGCATAGTTGATTTGATAATCCTAGTATATCGACCGTAAACCGTGGTTTACGTTCGATATACTAGGTTTCTCGATTGAACTATGAATTTCGGTCGTTATCCTATGTTTACGAACGTGAACCGGGGTTCACGAGCGTGAACCATAGTTTACGAACGTGAACCTATGTTTACGACCGTGAACCTACGTTTACGAGCGTGACCCTACGTTTACGAGCGTGAACTATGGTTTACGGACGTTATCCTATGTTTTCTCTCGAAAGTATAGGTTAACATGCTTTTACGTTCGAAAAACCTAGTTTATCGATCGTTAATCCTAGTTTTTCGACCGTGAACCTGGGATAAAGCTGTATATTTTCTTCGTTTGGTGCTGAGCGACGGACGTACAATGTAAGTTGTGAGAATGTGTTTGTATTATGTTCAATCTCTCGAAAATGTGTGTATAAAATGCATGAAAATCCATGTCAGATAACAAATAACATATTTCCAGGGGGTTTACATTGTGCGAGATCAAAACCTACGGCCCTTGGTATCGATGGTCTTCAAGTCTCGCCCACCAGGTTTTGATCTGGGACAATATAAACATGCTGGACATGTTTTATTTCTTAAATAACAATTATACAACTGGGTACTTTGGAATTTTGTTACACGCTAGCCCGTTAGAACGGCATTAACGTGACGTTTTTTTTGTTCTGTTTGGAGTTGACTGTTATTCTAAAACATGTACAGTTTACTTACAAAACATCCGTAGTTAGAATCCGCCATGCATGTTGGTACATCATAGAGCTTTAGCGTATCCTGTATACAATTCACAGAGTAACACACCTGTTCATAGCATCGTAACTGAAATTGGAATCATTTTAGAAATGAAGAAAAACCATGGTTAGACAGAAGTCGAATAAATACTCTTATGTGCACATGATTGTATGGTCGTGGATAAACTGACAGTTGCAATCGCTCAGAGATGTTTCATCAACAGTATGAAATCTTCTGACAGTTTTAGTTTTTAGTAAAATAATATGCTTAATGCATTGTATGTATTTTTCACTTCATCGAATAATACTGATAATATGTTGTCTTTGTTTCCTGAGAATAATATATTGGGCAAATGACCATTCTAACATTTCACATCTTCAACTAATAATGATAAAAATTTAAGTACTAATAATATGTTAAGTCTTTGTTTTCTGAGAATAATACACTAGGCAAATTGACATTATAACATAATTTATGGTCCTATATACATATCTACATGTTTTCGGTATTAAAGAAAACTGTATTACGATGGTCAGTACCACTGCCTATAGTGATAGAAAGTTGTTTAATTTCATATTTATATACTTTAATAAATCAAGAGGTTTTGGAGATACTCGTATAGTATGTAACATACGATTTTTAATAATATGCAGCATACAGTGCTTTTAAGAAATATGTAAACTCAAACTTTTCATTTACTGTATAATGTTATTTCTACCAGAACCTCAGATATTTTAATAGTTTTCTGTATTCTTTGAAAGTCGTTGTACAATTTTCTAGGCATATGTCGCAAACTGTATACACTGAAATTAACGAAAATCTTTTCCGAGTTAATACTGAATCAAGTGTTGTTGTTTTTTTGTTTGCTTTTTGTCAAGCCGCATTGTCAATCAATGCGAACATTTAACGGCCATTTTATATTCAATTTTCAAAAGACTTGGAAGAATGTTGTTAACGTTGGTCAAGAGCGGTCTTACTCTGACTTACGTTTATATACCAAAGGAAAGAAGAAACACAACTCGGAAATTTCCGCTATATAATTTATATACTGCACACTTAATTCCGTGTAATATTCCACAGAAATCCCAAGGATTTTTGTAAAAAAAAAGGAAAAACATGTTTCACTTAGTTGGAGAAAGGAACAAACTGTGCTGGTGTAGGCCTTTTAATCACAGTACACTTTCTAAAAGAAATTCATAAATGTTGAAGTTCCGCTTTGAAAATTTAAGCACACTTAATTCCGTGTAATATTCCACAGACATCCCAAGGATTTTTGTAAAAAAATGAAAAAAAATAATGTTGCACTTAGTTGGAGAAAGGAACAAACAAACTGCGCTGTTGTAGGCTTTTTAATCACAGTACACTTTCTAAAACAAAATTCATAAATGTCGAAGTTCCGCTTTGAAAATTTGAGCTTTTTAGCATTGTACGAGCATTTAATGGAAAGAGATGTAATGCTACATCCTAAGTTTGCTGCTTGAGCCAAACGCCTATTGGATCAATAATAAAATGTTAAAGGGATAACATTTGGTGTGTTATGTGAAAGGAAAGGTATAATGTAGCCATGTGCCATTTGATTAACAACAGCATATTAAACATACAATATAGAGCGAAAATTCCCGAGTTGCGTTTCTTTCTTTCCTTTATTATATATAACATTTATGTTACTGTTATGCGCAGACTACACTAAAATTATGGCTTGCAACTCGACAAGTTTTCAATCATGCCTCCAAAAAGTTTGTGAATATTGCAAAACATGGGAACTGAATGGCAATTCTAAAACAAAACGTATTGTGTTTGGTGCAAAATATATGTCACAAATTGCTTTTAACATTGGACCAAAATCAATAAAAATCACCAATAAGTAAAAAATATCCAGGTGTCATACGCCCTAGTTTTGTAACTGATAAAATAATTGATGAATTAATAAAAATAAAAATATTTATACTTTACAAAAGAACTAACAATTTAGACCTAGCCGTAGATTCACAAATGACATTATTTGATCACACACTTTGACAGATTCTTACATACGCTTGTGAAGTCTGGGGATCGAAAATGTAGCCATCATACAACGCGTTCTTACAGACTTTATAAACATAATTACAAATAGTAAAACATTTTTTTATTTGTTTAATAAAACCGACAATTCGGGAACATGGACGATCCACAATACACTAATGGAGTAGTATTCATCCGTCCATAAAACAAATATCATTTGGCCAATGTATGCAGTCCGGAAAGCCCGCTTAAAAATACTATAATCTATTTGAAGATGTTCTACGATCATATCAATCCAAACTACCGAGAAGCGATTGGTTTTATTAATTTAAATTCCGGAATACCAACCATAGGTTTTTTGCTTGTTGAAACTGACAGATTTACTAACATTGCGTCTATCCCAAAATATTGTACATTCTGCTATTCCGAGCGATCCGTCAACCAAAGTTTAAAAAAACATTTGTGTGTTCGTCGACAATCTTTTACAAAACGGCATGTAAAGTCGTATAAGCGAGGCATTATACTGGTACTGTATGGAACGCCATGACTGTCTTATGATGTTGCCGATTAATATATGCAGTGCATTTCGCTTTATATGTGGTAGATATTTCATGATATGCAGTGCATTTTTAATTATATGTGGTAAATAAATCTTTATATGTGGTAGAAAAGTATTTATATGCAGTAGATTAATCATTATATGCGATAGATAAGTCATTGTATGCAGTAGATAAACCATTATATGCGGTCCATTTATCGTTATATGTGGTGCATTTATTACTATATGCAGTAGTTTATCTAATATATGAGGTCCTTTGAACATTATATGTAGTACGTTTGTATTTATATGCAGTGCTTCTGTTGACTTTATATGTGGTACATATTCTAATATACGTGGTGGATACGTCTTTATATTCGGTGGTTTAAATTGCATTATATTCGGTACAAACGGCTTTATACGTGGTGCATTTCTTATGATATGCAGTGCATTTTCTATTATATGCGGTGGTTTTTTCATTATGATGATGAGATCAAGCGGAACACTCGTTTTTAAAGATGTTACGATTTAGACTGCTACACAGCGTTTAAAGGTTACATTGTACCATTGATTTTCCTTCTTTGTTTTATATAGGACGAATGTATATCAAGAGATAAAAAATCCGCATTTTTCTCCGTAGAAAATTTTAAAACACATATCAATCAAACGATCGAGCGTCCGCCAATACAAAAATGCAATAAAAACAGGGGGTCATGTATCATGTTAGAACAAGCCAAATTGTTGAATGACGTCACGTTCTATTTTGACACGTCACAGATAGATTTACCCCATTTCTACTTTCGCTTTACTGTCTTTGTCAATTATAATAAAATATCTTAAACAAACACTAATCAATGTTCACAATACATCATTTGGCTGAATTATAGGTAATAATAACAAAAAGCAATCAAAAGTATGCATTTTGTATCACTAGTAAGGCAGGGAAACGTTTTTTATTAGGCACTATTTGACTATACACCACGGAAGCACAAACGCAATGGTGCAATGTAACCTAAATATAAACGACCGCACATAGAACACTGTCATTATCGATTATTTAGACCCACAGCGAAGTTCCAGTTACGTAATTAGAGGATTTCCAGTTTTATAAATAGAACAAAAACTGTCTTACTTTTTTCAGTCCAAACCAATACTGGATTCATTTTAATAATATAAAAAGACACGAACTGTTGAATACAATTAGGTCAAACATAGACACGTTGACTAGATCGGCGTTAGAAAATGGCATATGTTTTGATAACACCCCAGTCCCTAGGAAAATCTCGAAAAATACTCCAACCCATCCTGGTAAAAATCTCGAAAACACCCCCTGAACCCCGCTTCCCAACCACCATCCCCTTCAACATATTTTCCTTCCACAGATATTGCGTGGAATAGTTGAATTAGACCAACAACGTTGACACCGGGGTAGGGACTTCAGACAGAACTGGTATAATACCAACATTGGGGATTACCCTAAAAATGATCTCCTAGGGAGGGGATAGAACAATAAATCGATTTTCCTTGGGTGAGCCCGTTGCTACCCTACCCCTACACCGGAGGGGGAAATAATTGATAGGTGCATAATTGTTTTGCGTGTATTCTCTCAGTAATTACTGATATCCTAAAAAAATGGAAAAATCTCCAGCCACCATACTCCGTTTGTTTTTATTCGTTAACCCCTCATTCC